>JAQGCE010000230.1:0-14781 GCA_034699185.1 Eupelops torulosus
TAAACACTCTCTCTCTCTCTCTCTCTCTCTCTCTCTCTCTCTCTCTCTCTCTCTCTCTCTCTCATCACTCTTTCTCTCTTTGAGGCCAATATAAGAGTATATATAACTAAACACATACTGAATGGCAATAAATGCGAATATTTTGGAACCAATACTAACAGCTATTGCTTTAGTGAGAGATGTGTTCATTCATTTTGATAAATCACAATAGAGATGAAAATAGTATACAAAAGTATTGCCGATCAGATGGAAATTTTTGAATACATTTCAAAATGATGTTCAAATAATGATAGAAAACTTATCTGTGGAATAGCATTGAGCACAGCACACAGCGGGCGACAAATTTTCATATATTTCCAAACACAACAACATTACTAAAATATATAACTAATGTTTTGCTTTCGTCAAAAAAATCTTTTCAATTGATTCGACGAATAAAGAGTTTAAAATAGTTATACTAAAAAATATTATGTATTTCTCTATAAGTATTATTCGGAACCGAATATATTTATACAAATTCTGTATATAATATGTATAAATGTATGTTTAGCTCAACAACATTTGTATCGTTAAGTTATTCTTCACAAATATGTAAATAAAATCATTTTCTAATACAAAGCACGAAAACTCTATGCTATGGAAGAAGTTTTTCAGTAGAAAATTGATTCTCAGAAAAAATATTTTCATATAAAAACTGTTTGATTTGAGGCAAATATGTTGCGAACATTGTATGAATAAATTTTTTCTCTTCATTCAAATTTAATTAAATTCCGAATGAGTTCATCGAAATATTATTGGAAGACATAGTTTATTGAAAAGAGATTTCAATGTTGGCTCTTAACTCTCTCTCTCTCTCTCTCTCTCTCTCTCTCTCTCTCTCTCTCTCTCTCTCTCCCCTCCCTATCTCCCTCTCCCTCATAGATAAAGAGCAATAATGTCTAACATTTGGCATTTACTGCAAACACAGACATCGAACGCATCGCTATCTCTACTGGTTTTCATCACATCAATCGCCAAATCAATCACTACTAATGTAATGTTAGGCTTATATTTTGGACTCCAGATTACACGAGACCAACAAAAAAGGTTTTATCCTTTCCAATGAAGCCTTTGCAGTCAGCAAATGGGGAGAGAGAGAGAGAGAGAGAGAGAGAGAGAGAGAGAGAGAGAGAGAGAGAGAGAGAGAGAGAGAAGTGGTGTTATATAAAGACAATGCATGTGAGGAAAAGTGGCTGTGAGTTAACACAAACACGACTCAATTGGCCGTAATAAGAGTAGACAAGACAACTGAGATGAGAGCCAAAAGTGGCCTAAGCTTTGATAAGATTCCAACCAAATATATATATCATTTGGCGATCACTACTCAGATGCCAATAATCTTAAATTTTTGTGATCCCTAACAGCCTAACGGGCACTCACTGTCCAACACATACAAAACACATTACTTTAACCTTTTTTATGCTCTTATTGTTATTAACTCAAATCAAATAATTCTTTTGAGGAAACCAAAGAGAATCGACAAAACATTTTTTTATTTGTTCAAACTCTTGGTTATTCATTAAACTAAACCAAAAGTATAAATTGATTGTTAGAAAATTGCCTAAAGTCTCAGTCTATACACTAATGGATAGATTTTTAAATAAATAAAAATTTATTATTTATTATAATTTTTGATCAGTCGATGACGAACTGAAATAAACTAAAATTTGCTGTAAGTGTTTGGCTTAAGGCACAGACTTATTACAAAATATGTTTATTTAGAAAATTTTGTAAAACAGTTTCAAATCAAAAATAGTTTATCAATAATTTCAACAAAAAACGAAAATTAAATCATTTAAAGTCTTAGTCAATGGATATCAATAACAAAAGAATCGATATTTTTTGGTCACTGTTTGGTTGAGTTGTGATAACAGAACTAAAAGTAGTGATGCCTTAATCTGAAGTTGACTTAACTGTTAGTTTTTTTTGTTTATTTGTTGGAATAGTGATAGAGAGTGGCATTAGAGACAAGAGTATCGCTGCTCTGATTGTGTGTTTGCAAGTTTAAAGCTGGAAATGGCAACGACTGAAAGCATGCTTTGCTTCAATGATGCAAAGATCGCGCGAAAAAACAACAGTTTGGCGAACAGTACTCTCCGTTCGCTTCCTTACAATAAATGTTTGTCTCTCGACTGAAAAATTGACTCAACGTTTAAGAAATGGGCAAAAAAGAGAAGAAGTGCTGAACGAAAAATTGTTGCATAACTTTGACTGACATTGAATGAGGTTATAAAATAATACATAAACTCCTAATGTTTTTGTATTAGCGTTTTCTTTGACTGTATGTTTGTGCACACATTGATATAAATAATATGACGAGGGGAACAGTAATAAAAATAGAGCTCAAATGAGTGACGGCTCCGCATACAACACATAAACTCCTTATGCAAACGCTTTTTACTATCTATTGAACTGCTATTGAAAGCGGATTTCATTAGCCGTTCATAACTGAGTCGATCAGTGAATGCACTGCAAGAATATATACAATACATTGCGAATGCTTTTTGCACTTCATATTTGTCATATAAGACACAACTGCTTTGCTCTCTATCTCATTGTTGGCAATCAATTTCCAATCGATGTCATCAATGGATATGTTTGGATACGACTAACAAAAAACTTAATTCTCAGTCCGAATATTCATTGGATACTAAAAGTCCAGAACTTATATACCTTTCGCACAAAAATTGGTTTTCAAATCGCAAAGAATTGGCGCGACTTTCAAACTATGTAAAAAATGAGTGCTTTTCCTCATACCAGTCCCAAACAATATTCAAATATAAATTAATGAACAAAAAGTAATTTAGTCTTACCTGCAATTGTGCCAAATCGAAACTCTTCCAGAAATGAATTATCAACTGCACATTGGGATCAGCCATTTCGCCCAAACCAATGCAAAAATGCCAATCTTTCGCTTCACCACTGAATACATTCTATCGGCGCATGTCTTCATCAGTGGTAATACAGCCCACAAAACACCAATCCATAGATCACTAAACTTTGTTACCACTCACCACATGTAGGAATACCCCAATTCTTGCAACAATATTCTCAAAAATAAACAATTAAAACAGCTTTAAGTCTAACCAGAGTTTTAAAAATTCAAATGTTTGATCATTTTGGTCAAAATGTTCTTACTCTTTGTTCTCAAAGCACAGAATATCTTTTAAATTGTCAAAGTCATCTTTTTAAATATTTAATTAAGACTTTAAATTAACAGACAAAGAATAAGACAAAGAATTTAGCATGTTCAAATACATGTTCAACATGAGTAAATATGAATGATGATCGTATTACGATTGATGCAAAGTTCTAACTTGGTAATAGAGATCTCTGCCCCTAAAAGCCGGTTACAGTGTTTGTGTATTAGCTCTGTTGGTAATGAACAGCAGTTCGGCACAGAATTTTAATGGAGCAAAAATAATTTGTTGATCATTTTATTGTATAATATGTTACACTATTCTACAATAGTTTAAGACAAATAATACTCAGTAAGTAAAGTATGAATTTGTGTTCAAATATTTAATGCCATCTATTGGTTGACTGATTGCTCTCTACATTCAAAATATAAACATTATATTTGAATTGAATTTGTTTTTAAGTGAATTGTTTTGACAATTAAACAAATTTTGATCTGAGGTTCAATTGAATATATAAACTGAAATATGCCTCAAAATCATACTAAAGAATGGCGTTCAGTGGAATTGATGTCTGATTCAAATGAGACAACAATTGGCGGTAATTATTGTCTGAAAAAAAATAATTTTTTGTCCATAATATGAACGTAAAGAAAACGTGACTTTATTTGCATTTTTAATAAATTATATCGTATTTAACGTAAAATCATTTTTATGTTTTTAATATATATGTTGTGTTTTTATATAAAATGATATATTACTCGATATTATAATTATTTTTGTTCTCAAATTTTTACTGAGACTTATCTTTGATGTAATCAATTATTTCTCTATTTTCGGCCTTAAATTAGTTTAATTTTGTTTTATTTGTTTTCATTCAATTCAATAATTATATGATTATTCACTTCATGTCCTCTTCACAGATGAAATGATTGGTTATTTGAAAAAATTAAAGGATTCGGTATTAAAATGTGGTGATAAGAGTTGGTCCGATTCCAAGAACTTATTGTATTTTAATAACAATCAAGTGTTGGTTTGGCAGACATGCGATCAATGCGTTTATTGGTTGAGATTAAAGGACGAGACAAACATCACTAACATTCAGGTATAGGAAAACTGCTTTTATTTTATTTAAATATATGCCAATACCTGTCATAATGATTATTGCTTTCAAATGGAATAACCAAGTTTAAACCCAGTTCTTAAAAGATCAAATTTATCCATTATTTAGGTTTTTATTCAAAAATTTCAATATTGTTATGATTTATAAGAAATTGCATTCAATTTGCATCTGATCTCTGAATTTAATGTGAATTTGAAACCATTAGAAAGAAGTGGGTTTTGGAAATGAGTATAGTTGTGGTGATCCCTATCATTAGGAATATTAATACAATTTAGTGTTATATCGCTATTCGTATTGAATATTCGTTTGACTATTAGTTTGATATTCGTTTGCATTCAAATCATTGATGACTGAAAGCTGAGAGCAGTTCTTCCAAAATATATGATTTTGTATTAAACGTAATGTATTTTTATATATTTTTAGCGATAATATTATTTTTCATATTATTGTGATTAACATTATTTTCATATAATATAACTTTTTTTTTGTTTTCTCATATTATATTCAAACGGAATCATAACTTATTATTTAATATATTATCCGCACAGTTAGAGCATTGCCAGCACTGGTAGTGATAGGTTTGTCGGATAGGTTTGGTGTCATTGATTGATTCAAATAAATCTGTATTCATGTCTGTGCCCTTGCAGTCAATGATATGCTAATTCAGTGGCACTTTTAGCTCTCACTTGGCTTTTGAGGTAAAGCCTATCACAGGAGCACTCGATTCTGTAATACAATTAATAAATTGTATGAAAAACTGAGTTCACGTCCGTTAGTGCTATCCATTGAATGCAAGAGTTATGGCTCTTAATTGACTCGCATTTAATAATAATGTTTTTTATGGAAAACCACACAAACGGAGAGAAAATATTATTTGAAAATAACTATTAGAATAGAGTTCACAGTTGAGTGTCATTTGAGTAGTGCTGAGCTCTAATTTGTAGCCAATATTGTAATTAACGCCAAACTTATATTAGTGTTCATCTCTTCATTTGTAGGTCAGAGCTGTTATATATTTTAACACTCATTTTATTAAGATTTTCAGCGCTCTATTCGTCGCATAAATTGTATTTCTATCCATTACTGAAGGCTTTTAAAACTTTTTTATTTTTTTATCTTTGAATTTATTTTACATTTCTTTAGATCTGTTCTCATTCTGTTCTCATATGTATTGCATATAATAATAATTGAAAACCTTTTCTACTTATGCTTTCGGTTAAAAGGGTTTCACTTATTTGCGAATCACATTTGAATAGTGAATATCATCACTAGTCATATGTAAGGGTATGTAAGGGTAGGGATGATTTTTTTGTGTTGGGATGAGAAAAAGTTTTAAAAAATTGGTGCCGCGAGCCATACTAGTGCTGAGCACTGTTAGAAATGCTTATTCTTGTGGAGTAAAAAACGATTTGCTCTGTTATCGCACTTCGCATATAATCTATCACTTTTGGCAACACTTTTTCCTTTGACTCAAACAAACGATAGACGTCTTTAAATACAAATGTTTAGACATTTTATGCTTTGAAATCATGTATTTTTGTTGAATGAAAATAAGTGCAAACAATCGCATGAATGCATTATCTAATAGTTGTGATACGGCTTTCAAATTCATGTTTAGTTTGATTGCAATAACTCTCGACTCGACGCCAAACACTAAAAAGAAATCATTGTCTGACTCTTTGCTTACAATCTTTTTGAGTCGTTTTTCTCCTTTCGTTTCTTTTATTATACTATTTATTCGTTTTAGTAAAGGCTTTGCATATCATTTGTTTAATACTTATATTTTCTCAATTTTTCTAATATTTTTATTCGTCACTTGTTTTTCAATTTTTTACATTATTTCTCACTCTTTGTTTGTGACATACGATCCATACTTTTCAAGATTGTTTTCTATTATTGGACTCCTTTTCTCTTTTTCTTAATGTTTGACTTCGACACTAAATTTTTTACTTTAAGTGATTCAATAGTAATGTATAGTAATATATAGAAATTGGTTTGTGTTTGAGTAAACCCTTTAGGAATAACAGTAAAATGGGTTTTAGGATCAATCAGAGCAATAGATTTGTTCTCCGAATTGCAATCTATAGAAGTTGTGGTGTTTTGGGCCTAAAATGAAACTTTGATTACATGTCTATTGCATTGATATTGCATTTGGGTTAAGGAATTGACTGAATTATGGAAAAAACATGAAAAGCATTATATAATACTCTATAGAGATGACAACATCGAGGAAATTGATGTGCGTTTGGTCTGCCATACTATACTATTCTTATAGCTATTACGGGTTATGTCTGTCGTAATGTGGTCTTCACTATAGCCCTGTTTTAAATATCTATTACCACAAAGTTTATTGCGATTGAAAAATATAAAAATATATATTTATTTTATGTGATATCCGAATGGCATTTAGTTTTTGTAAATTTGTGCTCAATTGAAGCCCATTTACCATTGGGTATAACATTGGGTATAACACTGGGCATAAATATACAGACGAATACATTCTATTCGTTTTTGTCTATTCAATAGATATATAACATTATATTACATCGAAGTCTACCATAAAAGCCAAATGCAATTGAATGCAATCCAATGCAATGCAAACTAATAAAAATGAGCCAAAACTTGGCTTTAGATTCAATTGATGAATGTGTTGAGACATTTGCATAGGAATCCCATAATGTTATTGCTTTTGCACAACAAATCGTATGCAAAGCAATAACATTGGTTTCTCTGCACTACACTTTTGCTCTGCTGTGCAGTCTATTTATGCCTCTCCTCTCCGCTCCTCTAAACTCTTCTCTTAAATTTTTACGGATTTTGGAGAAAAAGAACAAAACAATATTGAAATCAGTAATTGTATCGTTTAAAAAGCAAAACAGTTATTCCAATAAAGGTCTCTCCCTTTCCAATTGCTTCACTGCATCCACACCATTGAACATTGGGTTTGATCCCTGTGTTCAGAATATGCACTACTTTATAGAGGAATCATATAAAAAGTGATGCATTGATTTGACTGTTGTTCTATAGCTAAACCTGTGCTATGAGTTGGCATATGTTGGCCATACATATCATATAATCGAGTTATTCCGAGTTAATGACTTGCGTTTAGCATTGAAGGGACACAAGGCGTACATATCTGTATATATGTATTGGGAGTACAGATGCTGTTGTGATTGGTTCCAATAGCACCTTCTCTTATCAGTTGTGCCAAATACAGCTATTAGTAGTAAATCACATTTGTTTTGCATCACTGATCGCCCGAACGCACAGATATTCTAATATTTTACTATTGAATGCACTCAAGACTAAAAGCAGAACTCCGTTAGAAAATGATACATAAGTCTTAGCACTGGCTGTCGAGATGACAGACACTTCAGACTATATGTGCCGTAATTGGTATTTATATAAGAACTAGTGATGTAATGCCAACCCATTAGCAATTCGTTATAGTTTAGGCAAACATTTATTTATTTTTAAGCAAAACAGTAATTCGAAGGCATTGAAGACTCATTGAAGCGATGACTGCATGCAATCCAATGCTATTCAGTGCCGGATATCTTACATATTTCACATAATATTGCTTTTGCTCTTAGATTACAATTTCTCATAATTTCTTTTTATATACATTTTCTCTTATAATAGTGTTTGTCACTAACTAATGCTCCACTGTTTGATGTGGAAAGCCTACATTTGAATGGCACCGGTCGTTATCTGGCTCTTTGTGGCCCAAGAGGCGTTAATGTCCTCGAACTACCCGCCAAATGGAGTCTAAACCCTGGTTTTGAGAGCGGAAAAGTATCAGTACTATGCAGGTGAGTCACATCCTAAACAATTTATTCTTTCCTGAGTTTATAGTTCTTGACTACACTTCCTTTTCTCAATCCATTTGAGTCAATAACTTGTAATTCTTTAAGTTATTGTTTTTTATAATATTTTCCATATTTTCTTCATATCTAATAGTTTTGCAGTTGTTTTAAAACAATGAGATTTTTGTGATATAAGACAAGAGATTAATGTTTATGTTATGCTTTAAATTATTAGACATATTCTGTGTCGGCAACAACTGACGCCTCTCAGTCCTCCCAAAATTTGTGACCCTTTAATAAATTTATTGTTTTCTTAAATATAAAATTCTGTTAATGTTTAGTATCTGTCATTAAATTCAAATCTGAAGCACAAGTCAAGTGTCGTGTGCTCTGTCTATGATATGCTTTAGTCATGTCTGCTACCCGTTTACTCAAATATCTATTACAATTTGCTTCAACGGAAATAATTAAAGCACAATATTCTTGCGCTCAACAAAGGAGAGGGAGGGAGGGAGTAAGAGAGAGAGAGAGAGAGAGAGAGAGAGAGAGAGAGAGAGAGAGAGAATATTGCTTTCAATGGTGTATTCGTTACTCAACTTATAGTTATTGAGTTTATTGCTTAACTCTTTTTAGGCTTAGGTTTAACTCTTTCGCCACATTTATTGATTTTGACAGAAATAGGGAAAACATTTCAAATCGCAATTGAATTGAATTGAGCCCCAGATATGTTGCTATAGAATATGGTCAACCTATCGCTTCATATCATAATACAGTAGAATCTCAGAGAAATTTAATTTACAAATAATTGGAATTATATTTTAATGATTATTTACGAACAATTTGTTTGCAAAATGATCATGCACATGCTTATGTCTATGTTTAAACAATAATTGTGACTTTGAGTGAAACTCCCGGACTCGACACCTCTGGTACAGAAGTGATACCCATTTCTGTTGCTATGCAATAGATATCAATAGTCTATAGTTATTCTGTTCACTCATTCTTTGCATTAGTATTATTGGAGTGAATCTCAGTCTGAGCGCAGATACGAATATATCCATTATATTAAACAATTTGTGCTTTAAATTTGAAGAACATAACAGATGGCAATTAAAAATGATAATAAGAGCAAAGAGCTAAACACCACCTGCTCTGTGCCGGCGCTGACTGACTCGCGCCCATAAGCTGATCAATACTTCTATGATATCAGTTATTACTTGAAATGCATTAAAACATTTGCATTCACTGCCATTACATTAGATGTCAAATAATTTTAAACCGATTTTTATATTTGCCAACAGTTTTGACATTATTTCCTAAACCTTCGCTACTTATGTGACATTATTTTGATGTCTTTCCGCCCAATGCTATTGAAAAAAAGAGGAAAATTCATTAGACATTAGACATGACTTTAAAAACTATGATTCACTCATATTTACGATTCAATAGAACCGATATATCTTTCGTATAATTGATTAGTCTTTTAATAGATTTCGATTCGACTCTAATTATAGTTTTCTTTAAAACGTTTTTCAGTTACTTTCAAATCAAGAAAATAACAGAATTTTCATTTAAACGAAAGACAGTTATTTCTGACATAAATCAAAGTTTGTTTGATTGGAAAAAAACGGAAATTGTTTTAATTTTTTGTCAACTTTTAGGTCTTGGGCTTTAGGCCAACGATTTTTCGTTTGCAATCAAGACATTGAGTTGTTATGTAGTGGTTGGCACCCAAACTGTCCTCAACAGCAACACATCGCTCTTCTCACTAATGATAACTGTTTGAGGTTTGCTTTCAGTTTTATTATTGAAATAATTGTTTGAATGAATGCCAACAAAATTTATTTTTAAATCAATCGATTCCAGAATATTTGATATAACAGAAGAGGAGATTCCCCGTCAGATAATTAACTTATCAGTGGGTAATCCCAACCAATCGGTCACTCATATCGGTGTCTCACTCTATGCGATGTCTTTGGGTGAGAATGCAGTCAGCTTTGATTTTGGCCCCTCCATCTCCAAATGTTATGACATCGAGCCCTCAACAGTGACCAGTGTTGATGAGTGTCTGACCCCTATCTATGTGTTGAGAGGAAACGGAGACGTATTACTCGTTTACTCGAGTCTTAAATACTCTTATGTTTCGAACAATATTTTCGGTCCGCTAACTATGAGACCTCCCGCTGAAGACAACTATGGAGTCGACGCCTGTAGTATTGTATGCTTAGAATGTGTGCCGCCTGTCCTGGTTATCGCCACATCCTTTGGTGTTCTCCATCACTGCATAGCTCTGGATTGTGAGGATGAGTCGGACACCAATCGTTCACTTCTACCTCAACCAACACTTTATGTCTACGAAACAATTGAATTATCCCTTTCTTTGACCACAAGTACTGTTATGCAAGACATGAGTTGCACTCTAAGGCTCCTTAAAGACCGTATGATTCCAATGCGCTACTTCTGTAGCCACGCCTGTGGTCTTCACGCAATTGCCGTCCCATTTGTATCACAACTCAAATCTAAAGAAGAAACAAATTTCAAAGAAGAAGAATCAATTGTCGAACACTTGATTTGTACCCAACCCATAGCCACAGATTCAGAATTGTCTACCGTTCCCTTAGGCATTTCAGTTGGTGTTCAAAATGGTTACACATTTGTATTAGTTCTGTTAAGTTCTGGGGAACTGATTAGTCGTCGACTCACACCTTCCTATATAACGCATGTTTTCGATGAGAACAATGACTCTGAGTCCGAGTATTTATCAGACATTCCTCTCCCAAAAGTCGATTTTGTAGAATATATAACACAACTGTTGAAACGGAATACTAGCGTTCCTTTACTCAAATCAAAGACCGAACTCTCAGACAATGAATGGCCTCAAAAGTTGGAGCTCTTGATGTCAATGACTGACTTATTACAAACCGAATACATTAAAAAGTTTGAATTGTCTGCGAATGCCATCGAAAAAAGGGTTAAAGTGTTGACTAATGACAAACAAATCCAATTAAAACAATTGAATAAATGTATGGAAGAAAAGGAATCACTTTTGAGGGCCTTATTATCTTTAGTCGAAAAATATGATGAGACCCGAGAAAGACAGGAAGGACTGTCTAATAGAATAGATAAAGTGCTCGAATTATTACAGTTTCAAAGGCCAGAGTTATCGGAAGCAGAGCTGAGGCTAAGGAACGAACTCAAACAATTGTCGACTAAATTGACGGCTCATAACAACAAATTGGAACAAATTAAAGTCAAGTCTAAATACCAGTCCCAACATAACAAACAGCAGCTATCGCTCAGCACTAGTGGTGATCGATCGGCCACTAATGGTGAGCGGACTAAAGTTCAGTCAACTATACTCTCTCCTAATCAGATCAAAAGCATTAAACAAATGTTAGCCAATCAGTGAGTAATCAATTGATTTTCAACTAAAACGTTATTTAATTAAATTATTTGAATTCATTTAATTGAAATCCATTTTTCTCTTCATTCTCTTCAGGAGTGAACAAATCGAACAATTGGTTCAATCGCTCAATACTTTTAATAAAACAAATGGTTTCCAATGAATCTCTCATTAGTTTTGTATTAATAAAAGTAATGATAAAAACATTGGTTTTAACTTATTTTATGAATAAAATGCAATTTCTATGAAAATTCGATAATTTGTTGCTTTCGTAATGAAATGAATCAAAGTTTTTATAAATAAATTATAATAATATTAAAGTGGATTAAAATAATATTAGTGTTGTTTTAAAGTAACTCTAATTAGAAAAATTAGGCACTAATTTGATTCAAATATAATTAAAATATAAATTTATCGATAATTACGTTAATAATAATAATAATTAATATTTACTGCAAAAAACATCGATTAATAGTGAAATCCTAAGCGTGAAAACAGGGGTCAAAGATGTAACTGAAATAAAACGGAGAAAAAAGATAAAACAAATATTTATTTCATTTAATTTCATTGATTTTCATAAATATTTTGCAAAATATATTTACAATTTTGCAGAAAATAACAACAAAAATATAATTAAGAATTTATTTGTGAATAAGACCTACTTTTTTGTTATTATTTTTAACCGGAAGAGAAGGCGAACGACTCGGAGCTCTATTTGAGAAGATTTGCGAATGAAAACCGATATTATTATTATTATTTGAGGAGAAGTGTGTCGTCGAAAAGTCCATCGGCTGTTCATCTGAATGTTGTGTTGTAGGCAACAGTTTTGGCGTTCCTTTCATTTGGTTAAGTATTTCGGGACTATTTATTTTTCGCGGCGAATGATTTCGGTTTTTTATGAGAAACGGTTTATGCATTTCCTCCAAAACAGACGGCGCTATATATGTGAAGCCCAGGAATACATTATTGGCCGACTCACTGAGCAAAGAGTCATCGGGACTGTCGATTGGCGTCTGTTTTGTGAATTTTGTATCAAACTGTGAGACGTCATCATCACCGATAAGCACCGGTTTGATTGGCGGCTCCACTTTCTGCGCCAACACGTCGTCCCAATTTACATGTCGGAAGAATGGATGCCGTTTTATTGGGGAAGCGTCATCAGGACCGGCGCCCAGGCGTTGATTTACTTGTCGTTTCAATAACTTACGAATCAGGTCTCTGGCGTCAGGAGTCAGATATGGCGGCAAATTTAGTTTGCATTTTAGTATTTTGTCGATAGTCTTCTTGCGGTTCTCTGCGGTAAAGGGTGGCGCACCCGTCAACATATCATACATCAACGCTCCCATTGACCACCAGTCGGCTATCAATCAATAAAATTATCGGAATTCATAACTTTTACATAAAAAATAAATTTAAATGAAGGCATACCTGCGTGAAAGTGTCCGATTCTGGTAAGTATTTCCGGCGCCATATACTCGATTGTGCCGCAAAATGTATGGGTGAGTTTGCCGTCTTGTATGGCTTCTTTGCAGAGTCCAAAGTCAGTTAGTTTCACGTGTCCTCTATAGTCGAGGAGAATGTTCTCTGGTTTGAGGTCGCGATAAATAATCCCCAAATCGTGCAAATGTTCCAACGCTAACACTATCTCTGATATATAGAAGGAGGCGGTGTCTTCCAGGAATATACCCTCCCGTTCCAAATGCATGAAGAGTTCGCCACCACTCAAGTAGTCGAGAATCAAATAGAGTTTACCTCCGGTTTGAAACGCATAAATCAGATCCACAATAAACGGATGTTTGACTGACTCAAGAATATTGCGCTCAGCCTTTGTGTGGTCGGTGTCCTTCTGGTTGCGGACAATAGTAGCCTTTTTCAACACTTTCATGGCATAGATTTTTCCGCAGTTCTTTCCGGTCACTTTTCTCACCTGAAACACCTTTCCATACCCTCCTTTACCCAATACTTTCAAGAGTTCAAAGTCTTTGGTCGATGTCTTCTCGTGATTGCGATTAACCATTTGTTCGGTCAATTCAACCGACTCTAAGACTTGTTCGCTCTCTTCACTCAATTGGAGAGCAGTAGTCGGTTCATAATCATCGATCTGTTCCACAAATATATCGATTCACTAAACAATCTTTGAAACAATTAATTATTGGTCAGACCTGTTGGTCAATGATAATAGCGTCGTCGTCTTCGTCAAAGTCCTCATTGTGTCCGATGTGACAATCATTTAACTCCATATCAAAAAGAGCCGCCATATCTCTACTCATTATCTTCTCAACGGATTCTCTTTTGATTGTAATTTGGTTTCTTATATCAAATCAATAAAATCAGTTAAAATAAAATAATTAATTAATTTGTAATTCAATACTGAATTAAATTTCATATTTTACAAAACAATTATTGTTTTGATTACAACAAAAATATTGGACTAAAAGACGAAAATAATTTTCAGTGAAGTCTTGTTTTCAAAGCGCTGTTGAAATCACTTTTTTATTTCACGTATTTATCGATGAAATACTTTTATACTTATTCTCACATCAATTACGTTCAATATTTAACATTTAATTGGGAAGACTAGTGGTGATTATGGTAAAAGTGCCCTGATCAACTTTCTCAGATCATTATTTTTTATTGGTTTTCACTATCGAAAACTGGTTCTGTGACGACACCATAGGTTTTCCTCAGAAATTTTGTTTTATTTTTTACTCCGAACCAATTAATCCACTTTTCAATAATCATATCCTTTCTTAATATCTTATTTGTTATACTTTTAAATTGAGTTCATTTAAAACCTGAAATGCATTCAAATTCATTGAAATATTTTATTTGCATTCAAACAAAACTTATTTTTAAAATTCTTGTTTTGTAGCCGAAAATGAGAGAAAAAAATTAGGGAAACCATTGAGAGTTGAATGTCTAGATTTTCGACCTTTGTTATGATGTTCCAGATTGTTATAAATTGGATGTAGCATGTTCTCTTTACTTAATTAGCTCATTTGGAATGCAAAATATGTAGAACGGATGGAAACGAGAATTGGTTGCATTTTTTCAACACTAATATCATATTTATTGGCATTTAATTGTTATCTTAAGTCTTGAGTATAATTAGAGATATTATATAATATTTAAGACACACTTTGACTGTCTTTGAGATAACAAGTTATTCACATGTTTTTCAATTTAGTTTTTGTCAGAGTTGGCCAACAGATAATCGCAATTTGAGAAAATAATCTCATCGGTTTAGCTTTTTTATTGGTCAAAATAAATCTT
>JAQGCE010000231.1:0-14764 GCA_034699185.1 Eupelops torulosus
CTGCAATGAAGAAAAATATATGAAACAAAAATTATTATTGAACTCACAATAAATGGTTGAGAAGAGAAAACGCTTACGCAATGATTTTTGTGCCAACAAAAAATTGATTGCATTTAAAAGCTTTTGCCCAAAGATTTTAGCGACGATAGGCTATGTTTTTGGTAGATTTAGTTTCGTTTTGTCACTCTCTTTGCCCCCTCCTAAGCTAAAAACGATAACTTATCAAGTAGGCTTCTTCAAGCAAGCTCTGGAAAAATATTGTAGGCATTAGAAAGCGTCAAATTCTTTGTACAACATATTAATTGTGTAGTTGTAGGAGAATTTAATTGAGTAAACATGACAGTTTAATTACATAGACTTGTGCGGTCCTTGAAATCCCTTTTTTTAGTTGATGACAATTAAATGATCAAGGAAAAATATATAGAAACCATTAAAAAGCCATCAATTAATGGATTTATTCAACGAAAAGATGTTGTCGTCGTTATGTTCTTCAGTTTTGCTTAAGTCCTTGTTTTTGACTTTTTTCTGTTTCCACTTTTCTTATGGATTTGTAGTCAGTTTTCCTCTTTTCTGCAAAATAGTCTTCACTTTTCATTCGATTCCTTCGCTCTTTATTTTTGTCTGTTTTGGCAGAAAATACTTGAATTTGATTTTTCGTTATCCCATTTCATTTCATTTCATTTCATTTCATTTTTATTCCCAATTTTATATATATTTTTCATTTCTTAAGCACTTTTTTCCACTAAGTTTTTCTTATTTTGTTTTCAATTCTTTACGATTGAATACAACTAATGTTAGACTCTTTTCTAGTCTTTTACCAAACAATTAGATTAAATTTTTAACGATTTTAACGACTGAGCAATACTTTGTGTCAAACGAACTGAAATTAATTTATTTCTTTCTATTCTTTTGAAACAAAATTAAAGTTTTATTCCTAAGAAATAAAAGACAAATACAATGACAAAGGGATAGAGAAACACATATTTGGTTCAAATAATTCACATAAAATGTTTTTAACAATAAATTCGTTTTTTATATGTTTTCTCTTAGGATTAAGTCTTTTATTATTAAATTAAAGATTGATTTTAATTCAAAAATTAACTCAAATAATCGCAACTTACAAAAAATACTTTGTTTTTGCTTGATACCAATACCCCTGATAATTCAAATTTATTTTATTAAATTTTTTAAGCAAGCAAGTTTGTTCTACTTGATAGATCTTGGTAATAAAACAAGTTATTTCAAACAAACACAAACCTAATGAAATATAATTAATTATTTATTTTTAATTAAACTAGGATTGATTTTTTTTAAAAAGTGCATTGTTTGAAATTATTTAATCGTGAATAATAACCTTGTTTATGATTATTGGATGGAGCCTTTTCTTCATTGACTGAATATAATTTTGAATTTACGATCAAATGGGAGAAGACATTAATTTTTAATTTATTATTATATTCAGTAATTGTCAGAAAAGTATTGATTTTAATTCTTTTTTCATACATTTAATGGATTCACAGAATATAGTATTGTATTAATAAAAAGTTTTATAATGAGAAATATTGATTTACAATATTTGCTTTGAATTATTAGTCCTGAACTGAAGCCAAATACGTATTAAATATATTGGATTCTATGCATCGCTTAACTCATTCAATGGGAACACAGTTTTATAGCTTTTATTAGTTTTCTGGCGAAACATTAAATTATTGATTCATTAAATTAATTAAATTTAAAGATTTTTGTGTTGAGCCAAAAGTTATGCAATACTTTAAGTGCAATAAACTTTTGTTTAGAAGAGAATCAAAAAAACAAATAAATTGTTGGCTAAAAATGCAATAAATTATATTAATTCTAAAAATGATTTAAAGCTTTCAAATTAATTCAATCTTAAAGGAAAACTTTAATCAAATAAATTTTGATTAACTGTTCGATCAGACAATCCCTGAGTTCTTAAAAAAATCTTATCATTGAATTTGAATTTTAGAATCTCTTTAAGAGATTATGTTTTAAAATATTACAAAATTTAATTTAATTAAAATAACAAATTCTATTTTTCGTTAAAAAAGACGAGGGTTACCCAAGCTTTTCTCAATGAAAGAATTACCTATGTAAGAGAGATAACCAAGGGTAGGCGTAAAATATCCCTGAATTCTTAAGCATTACGTTAATGAGCAAAGATTGAGAATGTACATGATTAGATTTTTTGACAAGAAAGTTAAATTAAAACACTACAAATATATTATTAAATATTACCTAGAAAAAGCGAAACGACATTTACAAATTACCTCACCTTGAGCAACTATGAAGAAGTTGTTTTTTAAAGGAAGAGTTTTGCTTAAATTCAAACGAATTCTTCAAAAATAAATAAAAATAATACTCAGAATATTTTAAAATAACAATAATGTGTTAAACATTTCAAACATTTTGACATAAAGTCGATAAATAAAGTTATTATTAATAATAACTTATTAACAAATTATTAATATTTTGTGAATTATTTTCATTTAAGCTCAGAGTAAATCTGAAGAAATCGTTTATTTATAGAAGTTTTGTGGGATTTATAAACTGATTACACATTGGAGTCAGTACTTTGTTTGCATAGTTTCTGATTATCCAAACTGCTATTATTCAGTGGCTGTCACTCTGACTTATTCTGAGCCTTCACTCCATGTGCCGAATATTCAGAGAATACTTGAAATAATTCATAAATCAGATGAAAAGTTCGCAAAAAAAATGTTTTTTGTGTAAAAGTTTTATTCAAATTAGAAAAACGGAATAAAATTGAATTTAATTACTCAACAAAAAAAATAAATGAATGAAAGCCTTTAAAACAATTCAAAGAAAAACATTTATAGAAATACTTTTTATTTATTCATATATTAAATATTCAAACGAATTGTTAATTAATTTCATATTAAAGAGTTTTTTAATGTGTTTTTTATTTGAAATTCATTTCTTTATCGAACGAATGAAATAATACAATAATAATAATTACATTAATATTAATATAATTAAATCAATAATTAAAGTCGAATAATAAGTATTTTTATTATATAATAATTTGAATTAATTATAATTAATTATTTTTTTTCAAGTTTGACGAGTGGTTTCCGGTCGTGAGGCCTCTTATTATACATATTTACAGTGCATCTAAGTTTCATATTTTTCGCTCCTTTATTGTGAACACAAGGATTGCACCAAATATTAGATCAGAATAGAGTTTAATTAAGAAAGTGTTGGAGAGATAGAGTTGATGGGAGAGACTACTTGCCATCACTCAACAGCGAGTCGGGACTGCCATAGCCACTGGACGCGTCATCGGCCGTCGGTGGTTGCCGGCTGTGAGGCGGCGACGCCAACGATTCGGTTTGCTTTTTCAGTCTGTCTAAACTGTTATATGCTGTGCCCCCAAACATAATCAGCTCTTCATAATCGTATTCACACAGAATTCTGTTGTCATACAAATAGAATCGGTCGCCGATACAGAACCTGTCCGTCCAATCATTGCAGTTAACATAAAATAAAACAAAAAAAAACTTTATCCAAATTATACTCAACAATACATCTAATAATTGGTTCTTTGGGTTAATATTCCTTTCAAATGATTTTAATTATTTTTATCGATCGCTACTATTATTCAGAGAAATATTAAATTATTTAACGTTTAAATACAAAAACGAACCAAAAATTGTAATTAAATGCATTTTGAGTACATTTACACAACAATTACAATCACTTTATCTACGATTCTCTACCAAAGGGACGGAATAAAAGAGGGTTTTAAGGATCAATAGTGAGCCAAATGTTAATTAAATTGAAAATAATTGCAGTAAAAAAATTTGGAACAAAAAACGTGAATAAAGAGACACAAAAAATGAATATTCAATTAAATGCATTTATAGTGATTAACATTAAGGCAACAAATACTGTAATTACTTTTATTTTGGAAATTAGAAAATTAATTAATTTTTTAATTGATTTTTGAAGTGCATTACACACACAACAGACACATAAGACAAGAGCACACAAACACATTGAGAGCACTCACCGATGGCTACATTGATTGCATTGAAAGCATTCCACTAAAAGAAAATAAATTAAGAGAACATTAGATATAAGGAATCAAAAGAGAAAATAATTACTGAAATCAATGAGAAGAGTGAGAGAAGAAAAAATTGATAAATACTTACAATGATAGACATGACCGCCGCGAACCCTCATTACCATTTCGAATGCAGGAATTGTTTTATTACACGCAGAGCACAGACCAGTCGTTCCGAATAACCTTAATTTGGGAACCGAATAAAAAACACATTAATTCGAGTGAAATAAGAATTATATGACTATCAGTTCAAAGGAGTGCTCTATTATATCGACTGCTGTTATAATGTATTTCAACGGATTTATACCTCAAGTAATCACGTTTGCACAGAATGAGATTGGCTTTAGTGAAGAGCGTTGAGCCGACTTCTCCGAGTCGACAATCGCAACAGGCACACTTAAGACAGTCCTCGTGCCAGAGTTGGTCAAGTGCTTTTAGTAGATATCTTTCTCGAATCACTTTATGACAAGCGGCACATTCGGGCAAATTGTTTGACGTCATTGGTGTCAACGGCTGTCGCGTCGCTATTATGGGTCCCGAAGACTTCATATCCATCGCAAGTGTGGCTATCGGTTGACTCACTTTTTAATGTATAGAATATTCAGTGGAAACAAGAATCTGATCGAAGGCTTGCCTGCAATACAAAGATATATGGATTAAAGTATTTCGATAGAGATTGTTGTATATATAGACCAAAAGATCAAATGTTTGGGAACTCAATGCAAACGATTGTATTAAAGAATTTTAGAGTTTTGCGTTTGGGGTCCAGAACTCAATTATCGGTTATATATTCTTTTGGTTTATTCCTGTTTTAGTCTAATCGGCTTAAATGGGAAAACCATTTTCGTATATATTTTGATCTCTTCATATCATTTAATTATATCACAGAAATAATATTTATAAAAGTTTTTTCTTTTGGTGGAGTTTCACACAAACAGTGCAAAAGTGAATTCACTCACAATTCAATATAAAAGCATTTATTAAATTTGTAAGAATTGGCGAATAGAGTGGAGTCTCGCAAATATCGCTCACATAATAACGAATATCAATATAAAGTGATTTCAATATAAAAGAAAATATTTGCTATTATATGAAAGGCATTATTGAAATCGAGTCAAAAGCAAGTCTGAAGTCCTGAAAACCCAAAAGAGATTGCATTTAGTGAAGAGTCGCTGCAGAGGAGAGAGCGTTAAAGTGTTGTGATTTCCGTTGTTGTGCGCCGACAACAGCTTGTCTTGTGTTGGGCTCTCATTCTCTCTCTCATCCAGTTTTGTCATTCTATGCTTGTATTGCTATAGTCTATGAGTATATTTGATGCCTGTGTGCGCTCCTATTAAATCATCAGATCTTAATTGAAATCTTGTCAAAACACAGACAAAGTGAACGCGTAATACATGTGTCATATTATTGCCATAGCAACAGCATCTCTCTTCCTCTCTCTCTCTCTCTCTCTCTCTCTCCCTCCCTCCCGCTCTCTCTCCCTCACCAATTTTGGACTGTAATAGTGATCACAAAGAGGTCTGTTTTCATCCACTCATTGAATTCATATATGAGTTCGTCAACTGTTACCAGAATCACAATAATAGGCAATAGAAAGGTTCGAGCATTGGATGAATGGCTAGAATTGACACAAATATCGCTTTCAAATACAGATAATAGGAATGAGTGGCGGAACGAACCAAACATCGACTGCAAACACATTCGACACTAATTTTAGATAAACAGCTAAACACACATTCAATTATAAGGACTGATAATAATAGTTGAGAGAACCAATTATTTTTAATTTAAATTTTAATTTAATTCATTCAATTAGAGGCTAAAACGGTTCCGCCAACGAGTGTTAGCCCAACAACTAGTTATCAAAAGCCATAATACAATAGTTATCGAAATGAAACACATGAACGACAATTGAAATGGAAAACTAAACTGAGGGTAAGGCATATAAGAGGAGGAGGAGAGTAGGGATAATAGGTTATGGCATTGATGTTCATTGATATAATCCATACATAGTTTGTATTACTCTAACGATAATAACATTCTTTGCCATATCGGCATCGGTTTAGGCAAGAAGTGGAGTCCAAGTCAATCACCTCTAAGTCTGTGAGCGAACAATATTTCCATTTTATCTCAATTATCATTCAATACAATCCATAAAACTGAGTGTTAGATGAGAACCGACTCTCGCATTACATAAATGCATATTATATTGCATTAAACACTGTTATCATCCAATTTAAGTGAATAATAGAGAAAATTTGTTCACTTCTCTCATATTTTATTAAATTCGTATTATTTTTATTAAAGCTCTTAAAATAGCTTTTGATGTCATTTTGATTTTCATTCAAAAGACTATTTTTTAGAATAAAATTTGATACAAATAATAATAATAATAAGAGACCAAAAGATAGACTTTTTGCCAGAATATTATCTTCACCGCTATTTTCGAGGATAATTAAGGCGGGACTGGTCTCCACTGGAGTTGCTTTTTGTCAACTTTTCTCTATTTTTATTCTTTGTATTCAACAAAAGTTTTGTTCAGAAAAAGCGATGAATTCAAAAATGAAACCTTTTTTCTGTCGTTTGAATCGATATATCAATACTAAGCGTTATATTTAATAAATGAGACAAACAGTTGTCTAATAATATCAGTTATTGGAGTCAAAGCCACGACATGTGCGTTGAGTAGTGGCACAGCTTTTGTTAATAAAGGATATATTGATATTATATTTATGCTCTATTGATGCGCTTTTTATTATCATTGCCTCCATTGAGGATCACATGTGAGAAAAGAATAGCAAAGAAATGATTGTAAAAATGGGAACAGAATTGAGAGGCGATAGAGAATAGAGAGTGAAGTGAGAGATGAAACGCATTCGTAAATGTGATAGAAATGAAAAAATGGTTTTTATGTCTCGACAGTCGAGAGTCGGCTAAAGGCTAAGCAATAACACTATCGAAGAGAAAAGAAACGATAATAATATGAAAGTGTCTTTTTTTCATTGCATTTGCCAGAGATGTGCTGCTGAGGTAATGGTAGGGCCCGTTCAGGCGTATCACTCGTCCGTTCGTAAGCCTAATCAAAGTGTCACTGAAAGAGACCCTCAATAGAGAGGAAAGGCATACGAGAGAGAAATTGGATGTATTGAATGTGTCAGATCCACTTTCGTCAACACTAACACATCTACTTTTCCAGTTAGACATCCAATACTAGTGCCTAAAAACGACATTTCTTACCAAAAGTTAGCCTTAGATTCACTGAATTTGATTAATTTTTTCACTCTTGAAATAACAGACATTCCTATTCATGAAAAACATTCTTTCATTTCATAAAAATTGAATTTTAAATCGATTTTTCAAATTCATGTCTTTAACGGCGAAGATAATCGAAAAACTCATATTACGGAATGGCTTTCCATCAAATAAATCAGCCAAAACTCAAAGATTTAAATGGATTGCGATTAATGGGAAGGCCTACACAACAATTCTAACATATATTTAATTAACTTTGAATTAAGTGTTTGTGTTTTTCACCGATAATTGAATTTTTAAACTAAAATTCACTTCAAATACTCCTATGAATTGGTGGTTAACTCAGAATAATTAGCGAACAAACAGATTGATTATCGTTTTTAAACTCAATTATTAGAAAAAAAAAGTTTAAAACAAAAAGTAGTTTAAAACTTGAAATATAATTAAATGTAAAATCATTTTTAATTTTGACATCATTTAAGAAATTTTTTCAGA
This sequence comes from Eupelops torulosus, assembly GCA_034699185.1. Taxonomy (NCBI): domain Eukaryota; kingdom Metazoa; phylum Arthropoda; class Arachnida; order Sarcoptiformes; family Phenopelopidae; genus Eupelops; species Eupelops torulosus. The sequence goes on from JAQGCE010000231.1 coordinate 7,853, forward strand.
CATCAACTTATTTAAGTTCAATCGGTTTAAGACATGAGAATAAGAACAAACAAAAAAACAACTTGGAATTTAATAATTAGTATTCAGAATAAGTTTTGATGGTTAAGTTGTTCACAAAAGTTATTCAGGTTTTATAATTCTTTAATCGCAATAATGATTATTAGAATTAGTTTTAATTTTTTTTGTGTCGATTAAGGAATTGTTTTTCTTTTCTTTACCACTGATTTCGTGATTGAAACCGATTTCAAACAAATTTATTGTATTTATTGTATGATTATTATTATGCGTTCAATAATGTGTAAAAAGGTTTCGTTTGGCTTTGATTTGCAGTAAATTTTTCGCACCGTTCAGTAGAGTAGAAAATTTTGATCAAATTTTCTCACAGTAGAGACACTCTGGAAGTGCCTCCCAATGCCTGAGCAATGCTTCTCAACTGAATATCTCGAATATTTTTCATCAGATCTCTCAGTGAACGGTTGGTTATAAGAACTCTTGGCTTTAAATTTAACTCTTATTCGACACAAATATTCAGTAAATGTTATGAACGACACAAATAATAAAAAGAAATAATTTTCAGTTCACAAAATTCTCAGAATTTTGTATTTCAAGTATTTGAATAAATATTTCTTCTTTTTTTAATCAAATTTTTTTTATAAAAAAAAGTTTTATAATAAATAAGAGGCTCAACAAATCAATATTACTTCAATCATATCCATTTGTCACACGAAATGTGAAACAGGTTTGATGTGCTCTCTCTCTCTCTCTCTCTCTCTCTCTCTCTCTCTCTCTCTCTCTCTCTCTCTCCCCTCTTTTACCTATTTGGCTGTGCATTGATGATCGAGCACAGTTTCGATTTTTTGTGACACAACTATTTTATCTATTATTGACGAGTTTTAAGATTACTTTCTCTGCCTTCAAACCAAACCTCAGACATGAATTTCAAAGTTATCATAAAAAATGTTTGAACTCAAAAATTTGTCCAAATATTTATCATTAATTTTTATATAATTATCTGCAAGAAATCACTTTTGAAGTATGCGTTTTGAGTGAACTTTTATTTATTTACAGTATTTTAATTTTGAATAAATTATGAGCCGAAGAAAAAAAAGTGATTCCTCTTAACTCTTAACTCAAAGAATAAAAAAAAGTGAATCTTAGAAGAGATGAAAGACATCACTAAATAACTTGTATTTGACATTAAGTTTATTTGCAAGTTTATTTGCAAACCAAATCTTTGAGAAATATTAGTCATTCGAGAAATTTTACTTCAATTCTAAATCACTAAAGAAAAGTATAAAATATTAAAAGTTTTAAAAAACTATAGTTAGGAATAAACAGATAAAACTCTTTGATTTATGAATTAAATACTTATTTTTGTGGAAATAAATGGAAATAAATCTCTTTTTTGTTAAGTTTTCAAATACTTTAAATAATTGGAGAAATGATTTTGATTTTCGCTAATTTTATTCATTAAATCATTTTTGATTTAAAATCTTTAATTTGTATTCATATCACTTTAAAATTGCCTTAAATTTCATTAATTATTATTATTTTTGTATTAAACCAAAAAAGCAATTTATATAATAAGTAGGGCTACAGCTTATGAATTCCAAAGGATATGTACCAAAAAACTGTCTTAAATTTATATCTTGAAAATTATGTAAACACTGAGAGAAAAAAATATACAAAAATCGCATTCATGGGATTGAAAACGACTATTACATAAAAACAAGTTTTATACACAGTTTTATGGGTTTAGGAGTTATGGCAATGAAGTGAAAGTAAATGTGAAAAAAGTTAAATAAAATAAATATTACGAACATATAATGACATCTCCATCAAAGTCGAGTCACACGAATAGAGTAACTAATAATTATTCACAGTTGAGATCCGATGCAAAATAAGTCTTTCTCTACTGACCCGAGTTTTTCCCCAATAAAGTCAAAGTAAGAGCGAAAACAACAAATTTTCAGACTTTTATGTGTTATATAATGTCGAGGAAACAAAAAACTGAATTTATTTAAGTTTGACGACTGTCTCACCACTGGTTTCCTTACATTCAATTTCTTTACAACAAATACACAATTTATATGATATACAAAACGTATGATTTTTATTGTGTTTTTGTCAGCGCTATGTTATGTTAGATACGATCAAAATTTTATTTCTTTACTTCACTTCAAGACTAAAGTCTCCTTTCCTTCGATATTACATTCGATATAATATTTATTGAATTTTTTCTCTTTTTTATTCAACGGAAAAAATTGAAAATACATTTTACGATCGCTTTTATTATTCATCGTTTGAGTAATTTTAGAGGAATTATAAACTGTTTGCGAAAAAATCTGAATAATAATAACCAGTTATTTGATACGAGAAATACAATCAGCAGAAAAACTAGAGACTAATCTCCTCTTTATTTACCATAATTTCCATTTTCACTAAATTATACGAAGAAATCCTATTTTGAATTTAATGATAGCCTCTGTGAACACTAAACCATTGCTTATCGATTGAAAGCAGTTTTTTCCTAAACTCAAGTAATACTGAATTAATTCAATTTTTAAAATGAAATTTCGAAAAATGATTTAACCTTCAAATACATGATTAAAATTTGACGAATGAATACATATTATAATTAATTCTCTTTTTTATTCTCTTTTCGGCTATTTTTTCATTTATTTTCAATTCAGACTCAAAGACTGTTTTGAAATTGAATTGTGAAAAGAGTTTCAACTTTTTTTTGAGGAAAATGTTCTCAAATTATATAAACTTAAGCAATAAATTTTGGTTTTTTATGTGTTGTGGAAAAACTCAAATTTAGATTTCGTTATTAAATTCAAAAATTAATTATTAGACTCTTTTTTATTTAACACAAAACACTCTTTTGTTGGGAAAAGAAAATCACAAAACTGTGAACAAAAGTTAATTAAAAAAAGAGGTCTTTTTCACAGAATTCAATGCAACCATAAAATGAATTAAACGACAAATTTTTTGTTCGGATGAGAAGAATATTAATAATGATCTGGCGATCAATGGTATTGCACTGGTATTGCACTTGAATTAAATTTTTGGCTCAATGTGTGATTGCTGATAATATGCATTAAAGAGAGGGATCGTCGATCCGATGAATGATATACAGCAGTGATACAGAGTGACGACCACTCGTCTGACGAACGCCTAGAGTTTGGGAAGAAATCAAAGTAGTGTTTGTGCCAACTCTGGTGACTCTGAAGCAACACTTGATTGCTGTGAGGATAATGCAAACCATGAAAGCCATGAAAGTAAATAATCGAAAAGTTAACGCTTAGACGACTACTACTACTACTGTTGTCTCACAGAATATACTGTAATATAATATTTGGGAACAAAAATCGCTCAGACATCGAATGCTAACCAAAAATGCGTTCATTTTTATCACTTCTATCATCAGAAGGGCTCGAATTTTATAGGGAACAAAACGGCACAGGAATGGCACCGTTGGGTATAAACGCATCGCTGAATATATTCTTGCGAATTATATAACTATTGTGTTCCCGAAGAGCAAAGTGTGTGTCAGCACAGAACAGCACAGCACATACACTAATAGAAAAGGCTTCACTACTTTGCATAAGCTTTCATTTGTATCACATTTTTATCATTTCATCCAATGATAGCATAAATCCATTAATAGAAAAATGAAACTCTTTTTTATAGTTTATTCACATTTTTTATAGACTACACTCTTATTCTCTATAATAAAAATTTCAATTCAAAAGTGAAAAACATTTTCCTCTAATTTATTTGAAAAAATTTGAATCCCTTTTGTTACAAAAATATCTGCGAATCATTTTTTTTAAGGATCAGTTGGTTTACTCTGTTATCAAACATTGTATTTCTTTAATCAATTTTATTTTCTTTAGACAGTGGGGTAATTGAGGGTCTATTCAGGCGAATCTATGGTCCGAGAATAAGCCTAATCAATGTGTCACTGAAATAACAGTGCGATAGAGGGAGAGGAATAGCAAAGAGCGAGTTATTGTATGTATTGGATCTGTCAAATCCACTTTCGTCAACACTAAGACATAGACTGCCTGTCCTCAGCTTTACTTACTTTACTTATTACACATTTGATGGAATAACTGGCAGTGAGAGCACCCAAAAGAATGGAATGGCTTGAGAGCCAATTTAAGACTGCAATGTTAGTGGAATGGTAGTGCGATAGTAGTGCTATGGTAGTGCAATTCCAGTGCACGCATCGTTGCAAAAAAGTCTTAATAATATGCATGTGTTATGTGTTTGAATAGGATTGAGAGCACTCTTTCCTCTCTTGGTTCTGTTTGAGGCACTCATTCATTGAGTCTTTTCCTCTTTTATGAAAACTGCTATTCTGTGCTATTCATGTCTTTGCATTAAATAACACAAAAAAGCGATTGGATTTGTATTGAAATGTATTGAAATTTTTCTCAATTTCTTTTAATAGATTCAATAAAAATTATATTTAAAAAGGCATACAATATATACAATACATTAGATGTGAGCAAAAAATTGACTAAAATTTTAAAGAAAGAACATTTTTCTATTATTATCAGTGATATAATTGGATAAAAATATATAAAATAATGATATCGTCGGCGATAATACTTTTAGCGAAAGTAACGGATGAGTTATTCTGAGTGGAGATCAAAATAATTGGAATTTATATTTTGTTAAATAAAATTTTCATTTTTGCGATCTTTAATCTGGAGCTGAATTCAAGTTCACGCATGGCTTCAAAAATTGTTGAACTCATGGCATAAAATGCAATTTTATTACTTTTATGTCCACTGGATATTGGATTGAAGGGATGTGCACTACAGACAGCGCTCAAAGAACAGGCAGTGTCATTAAAGATAGCAAAAGTATTGTGAAAACTTATCGCATCGACACATGCTTTTGATATTTATGAGAGAGAAGAGCACAGTCTGAAAGCCCACACGACTGCAAATTACTGTCGACTACACCGAATGCATTCCTTTTACAGGACACCAGACTTTCACTAAGAATGAGTCCTTTCCGCATAACTTGTCATACGATTCAGTCATTAACTATCGATTTGATGGACTTTTTTCTTATCCCAGTTTAGAATCAAATTACAATTTTCTTCGACTCATTTCGATTGATTTGATCTCTGAATTAGGACTTGAATATCAATTTTCAAATAATAATTAATTGCGTTTTCACTTTCTCTCACATGAATTACTCATAAAAGTTATATATTTTTACATTCAAATCGATAAGAGAAAAATGTTTCGGTTGGAAAAATGCAAGAATATAGTGAACCAGAATATGAGAACTTGTCGTCACAAATATGTTATGATTTATAAGTTTATGATATATGCGAAGAAAGAGAGAAACAAATTCAATGTTTTGGTCGATGGCAAACATTACTCACTGATATTCGCCACTACTGTTGGCCTCTAATCAAATCCGTATGGTTTGGGTATACATTACAGACATATTATTTGGAAAACGATAGCAAAAGTGATGCTTCAATAACGCCGTCAGTATTGAGTTAACACAAACAGAGGAAATTAAAACCATTGTATGGGATATGTTTGGCAGCAATTTCTTCGCACAAGAAATGAAGACAAAAATCTCCGTTTTCTGCGAACGTAATATATTTTTTTTGCTTTTGTTTCTGTTGATCATAATATCTATTGTCACGCAATGCAACTCATATTGACTACAATTTGTCTCATATAATAACTAAATTCACTTTCAGTCTTTGTATTGCATTAGTTTCTGAGCGAAAAATAATAAATAGACTGACATTCGAGTCACTCTTCATCAGCAAAACAACACAATATATGCATTAGTTTTATGCTATAATATAACTCATATTAAATCCCGTTATCCGATGGATATAATGGACAACAATAACACTTTATTATTGGCTCATCCATTGAGAGTACTTTCGATTCAAAGGACACAACTGTTCGCTCACATATCCACCGCCATTAGATTCACATCTAAGAGCACAGCCACCACTGAAATGCACACTATTTTCTAATTTTGAAGGGAGGGACGCGTGCAATGGATTAAGAGATTAAGCCTTCGTTTGCAATGGAATCGCAAGTAATGAATTGCTTTCGCTTTTTTGAATGATAGCAAAGTAGTGGCGGAACCAACAAAACAACTAATCGATAATTTATGGCTCAGCTCTCGATTCGATTGAATTGTGATCTTTGAACCGCGAGATAAATATTTTTCTTTAATTAAACCATTTATTGTCAAATGGTTTGCCTTTAATTAACTGATTCTTGTAATTGGTATTTGTTGGCACAACCAATACATTCAGTGAATGTCCGCCCCTTCCAGAATCATAGAATCGGTGAAAAAAATAGATTTGAAAATCGACACAAACTCCAGAGAGAAGGAACGCCATTCTCATTAACCTCAGAGCCAAACCTGATTTATCGCAATCACGGCTTATGGGCACTGGTGTCAACTCATACCCATCTCATAAATGTTTGACATAAAAATGTGCGCAAAATAGATAGTGAAAGTCATATATGAAAAGAACTACTGATCCGAAAGACCAGACTATTGGACAAAATTCGAAAAATGTTTAACTGTTGAGCCCAACAGCCCAACAGCCCAGAGCTCAATAACTATGAATTATATAAATAAAAACAAAAGTATAGATAACATGAATGTCACTCTTTATATGTCATTTCAATCAATGGATTTAAAGTAAAGACAATTAATAATTGAGGCCTTAATCGTATGATTGACTTAAATCGATATTCAAATATTTTAAGGCCGATAGTTATCGGACAGCGCTTTCAATGAATAGGTGCGGACCAATTTGATCAATTATCTATTTAAAAATGAGCTGATTCGCACTTAAGTGATTTGCTAGGTCGTTTGCCAAATATTTGTATCTGAGCT
>JAQGCE010000232.1:0-14747 GCA_034699185.1 Eupelops torulosus
GCTTTTTCTATTTTTTTGGACACAAAATCCTTAAGTTTCCTGACTTTCTTACGTAAGAGGTGGTCAGCGGGAGGTGTGGTCTTCAGTCACCCTTATATTAGGGAAAGCTATTCCTAATTCAAAAGAAACCTATTCTTTAGGATCGATAAGAATTTCTTTTCCTCAAAAAGTTGGTAAGTCGTGAGTTAATGATACAAGCACTTTTTATCAAGATAGATGATTAAGTGAGAAAAGTTTGGAAGAATGCAATTACATAGGAATTGATATTTAATAATAACATGAGTTTGTCCTCAATTTTTGTAGATATGAGCCCTATTTTTATGTATGTACTTATTGTGTGCTTCACTATTGTTCCCTTTATTATGTCCCCCTTTGTGTCCCCTTTTGTGCACCTCTGAAAGTGACTAAAATTGTCACAAATATATACATAATTTTGAGACCAAATTCCTGATTCCTTCTCAAACAGAACTACATAATAAACTTAACGGTTGAGTGCATAGCGTTATAGCCATGAGGTATAGGCTATTCGTATGGCTATTGCCAGCACTGTTTGCATTTGGCTTGAGTTCAGGTCCGGCACTAACTCGGAATGAGTGAGAGATACGGACGCGAATTGCTTAAGATTTGGGTCAAGTGCTTAATAGAGTACACACTTTTTCGACTGTGAATTATCATAAATAAGTGCTCTTATCTCATATTCTCGTACCAGATGGACATTGATTCAAAAGTTACACAAACCATTCATTTTTGTTAGTTCTGGCAAAAAGTGGGTGACTGTTCTGTTCTGCATAAAAAAAAGTAAATGTATTAGACGTAAACCTGACCGCTAGAGACACACCTTTTCATTCAACAAAAGCGAATTAATTTTATTGCATTTAATTCTAATTATTATTATTATTATTACTATTACTGTGATTCTAGTCCAACATTAGTTGTTTTATACGATCAATTGTCCTGTGCTGTCAGTCAGAGTCCACACACACTCAGCCAAAGAGATATATTTTATTAAAGAGAAGTTTGTGACAAAACTATTTGTTTATTAAAGTTTTAATAGATTTTACTCAGTTTTGTGAGTCGAGAGTCGGATAAAAGATTTAAATTATTAGTGAAATGGAGTTTTGTTCACTCATTTCAATTATTTGCATATATTGTGCGTTAGTTTGTTCTGTTAGTGGCCAACAAACCGGTGCTCTTCCAGAAGATGAGAAAAGAGAAAAATCATCGGATGATTCAAATCAATCAAAATTCATACCAATCACTAGTAATTCACCAAAATTTCCAATAGGACTCGGAATACTCAGTCCTTCCTATACACAAAAGTTTGGTGGAGATGACGGTTGGTTTTGCGCCGGATTTATATCTTTATTTGATTTTTGATGGTTTCTCTGAAATTCCATATCTTTTTTCGCTAAAAGAAATCATTTCTTGAATTTTTTACTGATTTTTTTGAAGATATTATTTATTTAGTGATGTTTTCCTTTGAGTCAAGTTTTCATCGAATTCTGTTCACAATTATCTGATTATTGAGAGCTCTTTCGGAGGCAATACTCGTAAAACCTATTTTTCAAGTTTTCAATCTATGTTTTGGGAAAAAATATTGGATTTATTTACAAAACACTTATAAAACTGAAACCTAAAACTCTATTTTCACTTAAACTTTAAGCAATAAATTTTTTGGTGAAAAAAATCATTAAAAACAACTGAAAATTATTCCGATTTAATCTCAATTCTGAAACATTAATGGCTCTAATTTATAGGCAAAACTAAACTCGATTTCAATCAGGACAGTGGGGGCTATTCATACTCTCTCAATAGTTTATCGCATCCAATTTCTAAGAGCACAGACAGATCCGGGACAGATGATAAAAAGTATAGCACAGAAACTATGAAGACAGCGGTAAGTCCTTTCGATATAATTAATTGTTTGTCTGCCTCAAAAGCCTTGAACTTTAGGGATGTTATGCTTTTGTTCTGATTAAAGGGTGATACACATCAATTAACACCGTCCTCTCAATATAACCCAAGCTCGTATAGTCTATCCGTCGGCACTGGCAGTCGGTCTGACTATTCTTCTTCGGGTAGCGGTTATGTAAGTAGTGTTTGCATGAAATCCGATGCTTACAAACAAATTATTTATAGTCTTTTCGTAATCTCTTATTTGTTTTGTTTGTCTTTTATTTGTTTATTCAAAATATGATTAGATTTTTGAATAACAAAACATTTATTTTTAGCCACAAACGCAACTAAACTCTGTAATTAACCGACAGGGTTCACAGGGAGGCCCCTCCATGCCTCAAACTTATGGTGGCTCAAACTACGGACCAAGTTATGGGCCGAGCTATAGTCCAATGCCTAATTATGGACCTCCTAGTTATGCACCAATGCCTTATCAGGGATATCCAAACAGTGGACCTCAATATAGTCAAAATGGAGCTTATAGTCCGTCTGCCATAACACCGGTCGCGTCAACTGTTCAGTCCAGTCCTGCACAACCCCAGTATTCTCCTTCACCTATTGCAAGCCCACCAGCACCTCAGCCATATGCAGCGCCAGCACAACCACAACCTCAATATAGCCCATATACTCCATATGGAGGACAAATGGCAAGTCCTTATGGAGGTTATGCACAACCAATGAGCCCCTATGGTATGAGTCCTTACGGATCACCACCGCCTTCACCCTATGCTAGTTATGGTGCCGGATATGGTGGCGGTGGATTAGGTGGTGGAATGGGAGGTGCAATGGGCCCTGGAATGGGTGGAGGATTAGGTGGCGGAATGGCTTCTGCAATGGGTGGTGGAATGGGTGCGGGAATGGGAGGTGGAATGGGTGCCGGAATGGGAGGTGGAATGGGCGGTGGTTATGGAATGTATGGTTCACCATCAACACAGTCAGCCTCGTCATATCCCTACGGCGGAGGAAGTAGTGATCCATTGGCTAATTTGAGTCCATCTGATATAAACACTTTGAGACAATTATACGGTGCCTCCAGTACTACGAGTATGAGTTATATGAGTCCTTATGGTAGTGGAATGGGAGGCGGTAGTGGAGGTTATGGTGGATTAGGCGGCGGTGGTGGCGGATACAGTGGAATGAGCGGAATGGGAGGATATGGCGGCAGCAGTGGTGGAAGTGGAGGTGGATTAAGTAGTTTAATATCACTGTTTGGATAATTACATCGATCAGTTCAAAACTGATTGTAAATATGTTTTTAGCACAGACTCAAGTATTTGAAATATCTGTTGACATCTGAGAAGAGATATATTTAATGTTAGTAAAGGTTTTCATTACTTCAAACTTTCATCAATTTTGAGCCAATTTTACGCATTTCTCTCATTATTTAATTTCTATTGTTTTTAAATATTCAAAGCATTTATTAAAAAAAATTGTTCAAAATTTCATGCAATCGATTGTTTTAATTAAGGGATGTTTTTATAAATTAAAGTTTCCAATAAATTTGATTGGTTTTAATCCTAGTCTCATTTATTTCAAATTTAAAATTTGACTAAAAATTTTATGACATTTTTAAAGCGATTTTTCAATTGTTTGAAGAATAAGATGTGTTTTGATTGACTGCTCGACACATACCTCATAAATATCAAAGAACTCAGGTCTGAATATAATAATTATTCCTCTGTTTTTAATAAATTTTATGAATATTTATGAAAAAATAGACTTTGATTTAAATAAATAACAACTTAAATGCATTTCCACTCCAATTGTTGTGCTTTTAATTCAATTAAATTAAATTTATTATAATTTATTCATTAATGAAGAAAATAAATGCGACCACAATTTGACGACAAATATTAAGTTTAAAAAACCCGAATAATTGATTGTCTTTTGATTTGAAGCAAATTATAATCAATTTTAATGTATTTCAGAGGAATTCTCGGTTAAGTTCTGGAAATTTTCAATTTTAAGAAAATCGATTTCAATTATGAGAGTTAGCCCTTATTTAGCCCTTATTTAGCCCTTAAGCGAAAATATTGAAAATTATTTTCAAAATTATAACTTTATATAAGTTTGAGATCGAAAACAGCTTTAATTTGAAGGTCGGCTTCATTTCAATGCAAATTATTTTCGTTATATTTTTTATTATAAATTATTATTAAATTATTTGTTCGCTATTATTGTCGTCATTATAATAATGAGAGAGTTTCCCAAAAAAAGAAAACCTAATGATATACCAGTAATTTATTACTAATATTGCAATATTGAGGTCACATTAATATTGTATTGTAATAACAAATAACAACTTTTATTAATTGAGTTCTTATTCGTAAGTATTTTAATTTTTGTTGCATACTGTTTATTTGATTGATTGTGCTTGCTAATGTTTCTAATATTAAATATTAACAATTTGTGAGTTGCAAGATATTTATCAAATAAATGAAAGTCAAGGGATTCAAACTTCACTGCTTCTCAGGTTCTAATCAATGATAGTGATGGTGAATGTCAGCCATTTTTAACATAACCTGAGGTCATAGACCGAAGGCATTCACGAATCAATAGTGAACTGGTAGTTATTTTTGTGGAATTTTCCGTATTTACTGATACCATTACCCAATGATCTTATGAATGTCCTCTCAATTTATGAGTTAATGATTTGTTTTTTATTAATAGAATTAAAAGTAAATCAAATCAAAGGCCGTATTATTCTTAAGAAAAAATATTTGTTTTCAAAGAAAATTTGATTTTGAAAGAAACAAATTGTTTGAAAACTATTTAAGTTATTATTATTTATAAATAAAAGCATTTATTGATTGAATCGAAATTCTTTATTCTCTGAGTTTTCACATTATTTGGCCCTTAAATCAAATTTAGATTTGAGTCAAACAACGGTTTGACTCAATTCAATAAAATTAGATTTATTATAACGGAAAAGGTTTCGAGAAAAACACGACTTTTGAGAGTATTATTTCTTAAATTATAGGTTTCTATCCTTGGTTTGAATCTTTTTCTGAAAAGAAAGCCTTAATTTTAATCAAAGATCAAATCGTTTGTAAACGTGTTTAATACTAAAGCAAAGGTTTTCCGAAACTCAAAATCAATAAATTTTGTTAACTTTGAAATTGAGTTCAAATCAGTTTTAATTGAATTCTTTTTCAAAAACATATTAAAATTTTTTTGTTGTTTTTTAAGTTGAGTTTTGAAAGAAAATACAAATTTATTAGGAATTTAACGGCATTTTAATGATTAAAATATTTATTATTACATAAACAGAGTGTTTGGAATAAAAACAATTTTCTTAATTTTGTGATAAAGAAAATTAAAATAATTTTGAAGTTCAAGAGTTGCGATAAAATATATTAAACGTATTTTACTTTATCTCAAACTAATCTGTGAAATAAAATTTGTTTAAAGTTTTTTTTTGAAAATTCATTACCAATGAGTGCATAAAAAGTCAGTTCCTTTAAGTCTTAAATTATCTGTTCGTTAATGTATTCTATATTTCTTAAAAACATTGTTTTAATAATAGTTATGAAAAAATAATTTTTTAATTGTATTCGAAGGACACAAATGATATGATTAATGGACTTATGCTTTGAATTTTGTTTAAGGCTTAGTCTTTAACAGTATTTTCAAATATTTTCATAACTAAAAAAATATATTTGAAATTCTTAGCGAATGCTTTAAAATTTTCTTTTAAAGAAACTCTTATTGACTTCAAAAAGGATTATAAATAAGATTTGATCCGAAATAATGATTTTATAGATACTTATTAGTATTGAAATCTACTTTCCGTGACCGAAATGTTTGCCAACTTTATGTTTAACCCCTATATTACAGGTTTTGAATGAAAAAATTTGTTTAGACTTTTGTTAAAATTGTGTATTGGATGCTATGATTTAGAAATAGAACCGGAGATAAAATCATTTTATTAATCAGTGGATTGAAAATCATTTTTCATTCTTTGAATTCATTGATTGACACAAAACTAGAAGATTTCAAAATTGAATTCAAATCTATGTCTAACTCTTAAACCTTAATATAGTAACGAAAATGCATTGAATAGAGTTATGGTTCACAGTTTGATATCAATTGGTTCTTGAAATTTACGATATTTCGAGTTTTATTGGATTTTTGTCACTCAACTAATAAATCAATTTTAACCCGGATTCATATTTGATTTAAACAGTAGTTATTAATAATTACCCCATTTGAAATTGGCATGATGATCCGTTTTTTGATACCTGCAATCAAAATCAATTGGTTCTGAATTAAAATTCCTCAGATATTATCTCTAAGTTTATAATCGATTTCGTGGTTAATAATTGTCTAAAAATCGCATCAAATGAATAAATTGATAGTCAATTAGATAATCAATATTTATATGCATTAAATCCTTAGGACTGACCCCTGAATAACAGAAATTAATTTTTTTTGAATATTATTTTGGGTTAAAAAAAATTATGAATAGAAATGTTTTTAGGATTTAGAGCGAAGAGATTTTCAGATAAAGTGATTGACTACCGAAACCATTCTATTCTTAACTCACTAATGACTGACTAATGAATGTCCCTCTGAGTGACCCCCAATTTGGATCAATTTTCATGATTTAAATCTTGTGGTGAATATATTCTTTGTTATTATGAGATTTAAGAAACTCACGTATAGACTGGTCCAACTACACCATGACCTCCCCTTCTGACACGTCTTAAGACTCGTTTGGAGTCATCTGTGTTTAGCGATCGCCTGAAAGCAAGTAATAAAAGACAATAAACTTTTTGTTGCAATAAATTCATAATAAAATATTTAAAATATTTGCTCGTATTTTTGAGTCTGGGAACAGGTCTACGCCTTCACAACATTTCAGATTATAATTTGATAGACAGATGCGATTTGTATTAAATAACGTGAATGTTATTAAATAATTTTAGAAAATATTTCAAATATTTTTTGTCACTTTTTTGTATTTTAAACGTTTTTTCAAATAAATAAATAACAGAAAAATTGAGAAGAATTTAAATAACATTTAAAATAAACAGTAATTAAGAGCGAAATGAAGTGAATTTTCATGAGATGTCGGATTAGAGATAAATCTCCGAAAAAAGTTGATAGATAAGCATGGAATAACTGAAAAGTAGCTGTTGTTTGGGCGCAACGTTTCAACTAATCTTATTAAAAGTTATCCAATTTTTATTCAATACTTAAGAGGAGATGAAAAATAAGCCAAAAGGAAAGACATTAATCAAAAAATGCAATTTCGCTTAAATTACTTTTGTCTGTTGAACTTCGGATGAATTACTTGTGCGAACTGTTGAGAAGCGGCGGCGCCGTCATCTGACTCTTCTGCAGCCGCGTAATCTCCTCCGTCTCCTCCATCAGTTTGATAATCACCATCACCTCCACCACCACCACCGCCATCAATAGCACCGTATGATTCATCGACACTTCCATCGTCGCTATCGCCACCGCCATCTCCCTCTTCATAGTCATAGGCGACAGTCATACCGAGCAAAACAAAAGCAATAGCGCACAGAATCTAAATTTTTGTATTTATTCAGAAATATTTGAGTAAAACATTTGTTTGAATAAACATTTAATTGAAAACAATTCTTACAAATAGTTTGTTTGAAATCATATTTGAAAATATAGTGAAAAATAAATAAGTTTAACAAAAATTTGTTTTATCTGTGAATTTGTCGAAACTTTTGGGAGTTTTTGATAAAACACTTTCACACAAAAGCTTTTTATAATACATATACAAAAAGTTCAAATTAATTTAAGTGAAGATTTGGTGCAAAATGTCGGCGCAATTACTTGCCTACTGTCCCATTGGGGTCTGACAGCGATATCGCAGTCATTAATTCGATCAAATGACTCCGATTAAGACTAAGAACAAAAACTAAACCTTTTTGTTATAAATTGAAGTCAATCTGATCGGTAGTTCGGGTATCAAAGGAGTCAATTATTTTCTCTGATCTATTGATGGGATACCATTATTTGTCACTTGAAATGCATGGCAGACAAAGTGCGACAATCAGTTTGTGCACAGCCATAGACACTAACACATAGACAATATCCTAGTTTTTCGATCAAAAGGTTAACTCTAATAACGTTCATCAATAGTGACACAAAACTATTGGCTTTTCATATAATTATATAAAAAACTAATTCAAATCAAAAATTACTTTTCAGCTATTTTTTTATAATAATAATAATCAAACGTTTCCTACATTTGGCACAAATGAAAGCAATTCTTTTCAATTAGGTTTTCATTTCGCTAATTGTTTGTTGAATTTTGAATTAAATCTTTCGAAAAATTTTTCAATTTTTTCACAAATATTAAGGCATTTATTTAAGGATAACTACGGAAGAATTTTTTTTCACCCCAGACTTTTTAATTGTTTTGTCCGCTTATTTTTAATTAATTTGAATTCATTTCACTCTAAATATGTATTTCGTATTAAATTTTTAAAACTATTTTTTGTGGGAAATTGTTTTTTTATACCAAAAATTATTTTACTATTTTTTAACGTCTATTCAAAACTTTTCAATTGTTTTTTTGAAAACAAACCTTTCTATTGAAAAGCGTTTTCTTTGAAAACATCTCAGAGTTTTGTGACTTAGAAGACAATGAAATTGTTTGGCTTAACACCAAAACCGGAAACGACAGGCGTATCTGACGTCGGGTCCAAACAAACATTAAAACAAATGATTGATTATAGTTTTTTTCGGTGAAATACCATATGAACTGACACTTTAGGTCCTAATTATGTAGTTCTGGCGGAGCTTTGATGACTGTTTCACTTCTTAATAGTTTTCAAATTTATTTTTAATAGTCTTAAGAAAAATTTAATCTTAAGTTTTCAAAGACTAATTCAAAGTACTTAACGAGAGAGTAATGACATGTAATACATATTTCACTTTTACGTTCATTTAATGAAATATTTGATTCAAATATTTAACTAAAATAGATCAGAAAGTTTTGTTGCTATTTTGCAACTAGCAATTAATTTGTTTTAAATTTTAAATTTGTTATAAATTTAGGCTTTAATCGATTAATTTGAATATTAACTGAGAGGAGGAGAGTGAGGTGGATCACTTAGTGTTTGATCAATTTTATTGATTCTCTATATTTAGCATCAATTATGGGCTCATTTTATTCATATTTGAAATCAAATTCCTATGTATTCAGTGTTTAAGAGATATTTTTTACAAGATTTACATAACTTTGAAATATGTTTTGCCTTCGATCCAAATGGCATTGGATTTCATCGCCCCTGGGTTTTAACAGAGCATTGATTAAGAGTAAGAGTGCGGGTGTCTTCTAAATAGGCAGATCCAGTGCTTTGAATAATTGACGTGAGTTTTCATTTTATGCGTAAAAGTCGATAATCAATAGAAATATGGGTTACTATTCGTTAGGATTTTGTTTCTTTCTTTCTTTCATTGAAACGAATTGAAAAATTGTGTGAATTTGCATAAAAATTTGATTTATATATTATCTATCATTTTTCTCAATTATCATAAATTTAAATATTCTTAGCATTTGATGAATGAATGGGTGAAAAGTCGATAAATTGTTTCCGAAATGTTGGGTCAAAAAATTCAAAATGAGTTTTGAATTAAGTGTCAAAAAGTTATTGCATTAAAAGTTTTGAATATTTTAAAACTCAATCTTTTGATGGATTGAATTTACATAACAATTGAGTTATAACTTCAATCAAAACCCAATTATTTTTTTGAATTAGAGATTTATCTGCTTTTGATTTTTTTCAAAACCAAATGTATTAACTTTTTAGGTGTTTTCCTAATCGAAGGTCATTTTCAAAGACAAGTAAACAAATTAAACTTTTGTTCTTGATCGTTTGGTATAAATCATTAACTTCGGTTTAGAACAGAATCATATCCTGTTCAAAAAAGTTAATTAAAATTAAACGGCAAATTAACCTGAGCATAAAGAATTGTAAATTAATTTGCAAGAATTGTGCAAATTAATTCAGAAAGTAAGCATGACCAGGCCTTAAATATGAACCCTATTTGAAAACACCCGCCATCTATAATCCTTCTCTAAAATCCTTGAAATATTGATCGGTCGGTCTTTCTAATTAAGATTACTATCACCATGGCCATCGATAGGGATTGAACTGTCATCGGATAATTAAATATCTTTTAAAACATCTTTGAAACAAATATTTAAATTTTAGTCAAATGAGAAATTTTTATAAAATTGTATTGTTTTTTAAATTTGGTAATATTTGTTAAATGTCCAAGGATAACTATCATTTCATTATGTATTAATGGCCTTATTGAGAAACCCATTATAAAAATAAAATTTGTTTAATTGATCTTACTACATTATTTGAATGTTAATTAATTTAACAATTTGAATGTATCTAGTTAAATTATGTAAACTTCTGGTTCAGTTATTCCTAGAATTTGCCCAAAGAAATGAAAGTTAATCTATTTTTTGTGAAAACTATGAATTTGTTAACTTTGCAAACATTTCAAGCATTCACTCCTTTCCTGTGAAACACAAAATTAATGAATTCAAACAATAATTATTGTATACAATATTCAAACTTTTAGTTTAATTCTTTACTTTTGGCCATATTTTGAGTGATTATAAGGGCTGTCGAAATAAATGATCAATTATTTTAGTTTTCAAAAATCTCATTATCTTTTACAGCAAAGGATTGTCTGCCAAACGATAATTAGTGAATCACTAGAATCAAGAATTTTTAGAATATTTTCTGCAACTAATTCTTCGCTAATGGTTTGAAAATTACATTAAAATTACAAATTATTTCTAATAATAATGACTAAGATTAGAGTCGCCAACAATGAACACAAATGAGTAGTAATTTTTCATCAAAATTATTATCCTTACAATTATTTCATACATAGAAAAGTGCGAAACTGAGAGACCCGTCTTTAATCCCTCACATATTTGTTGAGTTCAAATTGTGTTAACTCAGCCAAAGGAACAGCATATTATGCAGAGCTCTGTGTCCTTCACAATGTCGAGCTCTTTATTCTCTTAAATTCGTGATCCACATAATGGATGAGAATCTGGTGTTCGGAGGCGTAACCCTTCATATGATAGCTTAAAATTAGCTCTTTTATCATAATTTCCCAATCCTTTTGACATTATTTTAAGGCCTATTTTAATGCTTAAACACCTTTTAAAAGGATATTAAAGAATAGTTTCTACTTTTGGATAACCTTAAGATCTCAAAGAAAATTGGATTTGTTTTGAAAATAATTTGTTTAATAACGCGATTACTTTGAGAACAAAAAACAATTTATTAATAAATGTTTGCTTAAAGTCTTTATGTTTTATTTGAGATTAAAATTCTTGAAGACGTGTTTTCCCTTTAAAAATGAAAAGAAGTGAAACTTATATTTGAAACCATAACTAGTTTTGGATTTTTTAAAAGCAATAAATCCTTGATATGATTAATCTTAGAGGTGGAGACGAATTCATTGTCAAAGTTCTGATGCAATTCAATAAATACTTTTGGTTTTGGAATCTCCTTTTCATTATAGTTCTGTCCGGAGCTGTAAAATTTTGCCCTGGGGGTTTCCATGGGTGGACTCACTGGCCATGTCTCGGCTCCTGCTGTCTTCAGTGTTCTTCATCTCAATAACTCGCTTCATCTGATTTTAATGGAAAGACTTTTTTTGACAAATACTTTTAGAATTCATATTTAGTAACACATTTGCCATTAAATGCCATTTATTTCATTGAAATCAAATAAATTAAACCATTTTTTTAGTACAAATTGATTGAAAAAAATAAAACTGTTTTTGCATTAAAGGAATCTGATTTCAAGGTATTGAAGAATATGTGGCGAACATCACATTATTGACATAAATACCATTCCTATAAAGGTATTCACAAATTAAACTGATTTTTCCAGAACTTTGGTTTCTCCTCTAATTGGCTTAAAATTAATCCTATTCTTCACTACTTTCTTAGGGTTTGAGACCTAAATAATTGCATTGAATGTCATTTCAATATCACGTTTTCAATAAGAAAAACAAAACCAAAGATTATTCCAAATCTTATGTAATTCTAATATTGAGTCAATGAAAGTGAATTCAAATTAATTTTGTTATTTTGTTTTAACGTATAATTATATACTAATTATGTTATTAAATATTGATTAGAAATTTAATTTGAAAATTATTTAAAAGGAAAACATTTAAGTAAATGATATTTTTATGGACAGACTTTCCCAGAACTTTAGATGACATTAAATTTTCTAACGGTTTTTGTTTGGAATTGTTTACGGTATTAGATGTGAACTATATTCAAGGTCTTTCAATTAGATCTCAAGTTGATCTACAATTTATATTTATCTGACAACTTTTTATGATTTTAGGTCTGGACTGAAAACATAATAACTTTAGAGACAATGCATTGCTTTTTAAGTATTCTTTAAAAATGTATGTCTTTTTTGAACTCTAAAGAAGTCCTTTTGTAGTCTTTTGTTGTTATTTGAAGACAAAAGAAAAGAATAACTTTTTTGAGCACTTCTTCTGACAGTTAAACCAATTTTAAGTGAATCTATCACTCATTTTCTAGTCAGACCTTAAATGCAAACAAATTTTTCGTTAAATTTTAAAAAAAGCATTACTTTTAGATAAAGAGCTTTACTCTCTCTTTGCACTCGTTTTCAACGTGGAAAGAGTGGTCGGTATTCATCAGTAGTCAGATCAAGAGATGGGTGGCTAATAGAAAAAAACTAAAGAATTTGAAATTTTTGGGATAAGAATGAGATCAAGGCTATGACCAAACACTTAAATTAAATCTTTAAGTGAAAAGTGAGACATATTTTATTATAATCTAAAAAATTTGATTTTTTTTCTAAATAGACTTTTAGTGAAAGAGATTTTTTCCCCTCTTTTTATCATAAAGACAACGTTATCAGGTCTTAAACGTCAGCGCAAGAAAAAGCTCTTAATTAACTTTTTTTTTTACTAATCGATGATTCTGTCAGTGAAATAAATATTTTTGAGATTTTGAATTCAACTTTCAATTCAATTCTCTGATTAAAAATTCAGTTTTGATTGAATTGAGTTCTTAACGAATCAATGGAATGGATTTTGGCTTAAGACAAGTCAAACGTCAATTGTGTTTTAATACTTTATTAATTATTTCTGAAATTATAGCACAAGTTGTGGTTTTCTACACACAAAATGTTTGGCCATCGGTTAGGAGTTGTGAAGACCCCACCCATACATCCAAATGTATGTCTACCTGAATAGCATTTTGAAAAGAAGTTTTCACTTTTCAAGGAAGCGTTGATTCTGATGAAGACCTTGGATTCAGACCAAACAGAGAACAACTCGATGGCTCAGTTATGTCTTTCCCCTCATCCCATGTTCTGCATCTTTATTCCTCTCAACGCCCCGTGACGTCAAGCTTTATATCTGAAGAATAGTATATAAAATCGAATAAAATCTTGAGTTCTGTCATTCAGTTTCCAATCGTTGTAAAGAAACCGACAAAAACTCAATAAAAATGTACTCCGCAATCGTTGTCCTTGCTCTTTGTGGCTATGCCTCAGCCGGTCTTATCGGATACGCACCCCATGTTGCCCATGTTGGTGTCCTCAGCACCGGTGCCTCGTCTCAGTTCAGAAGCCAAGATGTAAGTGATATAACAAATCAAATTCAATGGTTTTGTTTCTAATTCTGCGATTCTTCAGAACATTGGAAACTATGCTTTCGGCTATAATGAAGACCATTCCAGTGGTGGTACCTTCAGACGAGAGCAGGGTGGTCCCGGAGTCCAGGTTGGATCATACGGTCTTAGAGACGCTGACGGTCGTTCCAGAGTTGTCAACTATGTCGCTGATGCCGCCGGTTTCAGAGCTAACATCCAGACCAACGAACCCGGAGTCGAAGCAAAAGACCCCGCTTCAGTGTTGATCAACAAGGCTGCCGCCATCGTTGGTAAGAATTTCAATCACAACATGAAAAGGACATAAAATCACTCATTTTATTTAACATTTTAGCCCCAGCTTACCAAGTTGCCGCACCAGTTGCCGTACATGCTGCTCCTTATGTTTCCCATGCCGCTGTTGCCGCACCAGTAGCCTATGCTTCCCCAATTGGTGGTAGCTCTTACTCAGTTAGCACCCAACACGTATCGGCCCCACAGGTCGTCTCCTACGCCTCTGCACCTCTGGCTGTTGCCCACGCTGCACCTCTGGCTATAGCCCACGCTGCACCTCTGGCTGTTGCCCAAACCCACTACGCCTCACCAGTGGCCAGCTATGCCACCAAAACCGTACATGCTGCCCCCATTGCCCAACAATACCTCACCCACTGGTAATCGGACTATAATTATCTGAATTTTAGATAATTTATTAAAGAAGACGTTCTCCCGACCGAAATAAACCGTTTTATATGTGCTGTCTTTCCGTCTCTTTGTTTCTTTTTCTTCGACAATCGATTTTTTGTCACTCTTTCCAAGAGATTCAATAAAATGATTGTTGAGGAACAGTACAGATAAAAAATACTCTTCACTTCTTCTGCTCAAACACTTTATCCTAAACTCTTGTTTTCCCCCAAAAAGGGAAGATTTGCCGAAAAATAGTCTGTTTTCGAAGTCATTTGTTTTGTTCTTTGAATTAAGTGTAAATAAATGCCATTTATTTTTGAAAAAATAGTAAATCAATTATTTTTTTAATAAAATAAATTTATTTTTTGCTTTAAATCAATTTGTTTGACATTAAATTAGATTAAATTATGTTTGGATTGAATTCCTTATAATTTTATTTAAT
>JAQGCE010000233.1:0-14739 GCA_034699185.1 Eupelops torulosus
AAAGGCATCAAAAACCATAAAAACACTTTTGTTAGACTCGAAGGCTTTTGTTGGAGAGCTTTGAGGACATCATCTGCTTCTGAATCCAAATCTAAAAGTGTTATATTGCGAACGATCGGCACTTTTCGGTATAACTTATGGTCGACGCCATGAGTTATGCGAACACTTTGTAAGACTAATGACAGAAATTGTCGATTAATTACATCGCATTTGGTCTCAATTAGATTTAAAAGCATTATTCGTAAATATTTTACTAAAAATAGACTCAATTCTGGATAAAAGTCTCCGTAAATGATCTCATAATAAGGAACCAATTTCTCCGCGATTACAATCAGCTCTTGTTTGTCGTCTTTCACATCTTTAGTCGAAGAGATCGCTTCATCTAATTGTTGATTCAATTTTCTGAAAGTCTCGTATCCGTCAATGGATTCAGAATT
Source organism: Eupelops torulosus (assembly GCA_034699185.1). NCBI lineage: Eukaryota > Metazoa > Arthropoda > Arachnida > Sarcoptiformes > Phenopelopidae > Eupelops > Eupelops torulosus. The sequence continues at coordinate 438 of JAQGCE010000233.1, forward strand.
TGTCTCACATTTAAGACAATTGCATGAAACAAAATATGACTCAAGTAATTGCTGTCGAATTGGTTTGGGATTCGCGATATCGATATAACTGATTGTGATTTTCTCATTTGGTTTAATTGGTTTAATAGCTCTGACCTGAAGTCGAGTGCCATAACTTACATAACAAGCATTTGGTTCACAGGAATGGCTCAGAGCTGACAATTCAATGTAAAGGCCGTAAGCGTTATAAGCATTGTTAGACTCATAGACTTCAATATTTAAGACATTACTCCAGAGTCTTGTAAACAATGTCCAGAGTTGGGCCAAATTGGCCTTTAATTGACATTCGGTAAATGTCTCGACTAAGGCTTTAAACTGAAGAACAGCCATGTCTTTGATCGATAGATTTTCTTGCGATTCTTCATCTGATTCATCCATTAAATTAACGATATCTTCATCGAGATCTCCGTTGACTTTGATCTCATTTAAGCTTAAATATTGTCCATTTGGAAGGGCATAGCTTTTGATGGGAAGACCTGAATCATTATCAACCATTAACCACAATCTGATCATTATTTTCATGGCTGAAGTCATGCCCGGAGTGTTTGCAAATGTGTGGCACTCAAGACTGTGGTGGGACAGATCATTGTGTTGACAAATCTGATTGCAATAAAACATTTGTTTGCATCCATTGCAGGACAATAGCGAGGATTTAACGGCCAAACAGTAATCACAAAGTTTGGACTTCATTTCATCGACGACAACATAAACTAATGGCTTAGAAGTCATTATTACGTCTCCTTTTCGGTAGTGTTTTAGTGATTTTAACGACATTTTCACTTAAGTTAATAAAAATAAAACTGAAGATCGTATGAAATAATTTAGTTTATAAAAGCATAAAATCATCTGATTTTGACTAAAATTGTTTAAAAATACTTTGAGATATTTGATTACATAAACACTTTACTTATAAACAACACATTTTTTTGACTATCAATTAAGTGCCACAAATGAATGACATAATAGATGGCATTTAATTTATTCGTTGCATAATCTTAACTTGTTTCAAAACAATTTGCGCTAATTTATTGGTTTATCCAACTTTTTTGTTTATATTTATGGACAAATGACTTATGGTTTACGATTTTTTTTGTTCAAAATTTATTGAAAACTTGTTATTTTTTTGTTAGGTTTTATCAATAAATGATTCAGTTGTTTATTTTAAATGAAAGTTTGAACCTTTAATAACACAAAACCTGTTGTTTTGTTTACAATATTTTGAAAATACATGTGTTTTGTCAGTAAATGACGTCAATTGATATAAATATTGTTTTTATTAGATTCAACTGAAAAATGGATTTGTAATTAAGCCGTAATTTTTGTCACTTTTTGAGTGAACGCATGGCTTTTAAGTGAAATTTTTATCATTTTTTTGTGGTAATAATCTTCAGTTTTAATTAGTGTTTAATAAATGTCAAGAAACCCATATTTATTGCCAAACTTTCATTCGGTTTGTGATAACAAACATTTACTGACTTCAAGTAATAATCGCTTCGCGTTTAGCTCTCAAATTGATTTTAATGGATGTGGTCTTAGAAGTGGAGACATTTGCGCCAAAAATAATGGAATCGCAAACTTTTATGCTCTGAGTCCTACTTTGCCTTATTTTGTCAACAAATCCCGCCTTCAAAACAATTTCATCGCAAAAAATTGTCTCATTTTCTGCAAAAATGAAGGACAAAATCTTCTGATAACAACTGAGAAGAAGAAGATTTTTGGACTTTTAGTAGAAGATAATAAAGTGACAAACAATGAAAGTATTGCTGATATTGAGACCAAATCTCATATCTATAGCGCAGATCAAAGTGTAAGTTATGGACCGTTTCGTTATTGCACTCAAAAACTTTATGATCTTTTCGTCGATGAAAATGAAGAAGACTTTCGACCAATTTTTGAGCTCAAAGTTCATTGCAATGACCAAAATGTGTCACAAATTCAATCCAATTCTCGAAATAAAATTGGTTTCTTTAGATTTAATTGCGACCAACCCTTAGATCTTTGTTTTAATCAAATTAATGAACTAAATATTGAAGATTTTCGAAGAACTGACGATTTGTTGTTTGAAAATTGTGTTAGAAATCAGTTAATTGATAATCAATTGTTAGTCTCCTTTACCACTAATGATGTCATCGATTTATATGATTTGGAGACCAACCAAACCATTCGTTCGTTTGAATTGGAAAAGAAGTGCAAACAAATAGGTCTTAAATGGGGTGAAAGTCACCCAAAAAAGTTCTTCACTGGAGATCACAAACGGCTTAAATATTGGGACTCAAGAAGTCATAAAACAGTCCTCGAGTTCTTCAATAAAAAGAATTACAATTCATTTGATTGGGAAATGTTTTATGAGTTTCTTCCCTCAAAACTTAATCCAAATCAAGTGTTTTTGGCCACAGATTATCACATATTAATCGTCGATTGGAGATATCACAAAAAGAGTTTAATTCAATTGAATCATATGATTCCACAAAACATTATTCGGTGTCTTAAGAGCCTGGAAGTAGTTGTCGACAACATAAACACCGAACTTCTGGTTTCTTCTAATTTTCATCGCAATTGTTTAATGTCTTTCACTTCTTCGCTAAATTTGGTGCCGCTTTCATCCAATCATTTGCCGATACATTTGTCTAATCCTAAAGATATCGACAAAATATTTGAAAACAATTTCTATCGTGGAATAGAACTGATTGATAGCACAGATAGTTCTGGCTTTTCGTTAGCACTTCTCACTAATTTCAACGATATTTTTATTCAAGACTTGTTTTGGTGTACTTCTGATGAGGATATGGTTACTAACGAAAGTGAACTCAGTTATAAAGACCGAACTTATTCTTCAGGAGTTGGTTCTTCTACTCTTAAATTGGATCCCAAAGTTGATAATTATATGAGTGCTATAAATAATTTTTTGTATAATTTGGATTATGAAACACAGGTTGAAGCCATTTATGTTAAGGAATGTCCGGACTGTACACTCCATAGAATTTGTAGGATAGAGAACGACGAGTGTCTGTGCAAAAATTCATGTCAATTGCCCAAAAAGCCTGATATCAACGGTCACAGCAGTGTTACCAACAGGAGTGCCTTTATTTTAAACTCATTTAGAAAACATTTGGGGCCACAGATATGGACTAACAAAAAAAGACTTGAAGATAAAGAACTGTTGACAAAGAGTTGCGATAAATACACGAAAAAAATCTTTAAAATTTGGAACGTCTTTGAAGAGGAACCGATGGATGAAACAAATTCTGAACAAAATACACAACTTTTGAAAGATATTGAATAAACTAAGATAATAGAACTAACAAGTAAGTTTTTTTTTCATTATTCATTTATATATTTCACTCAATTTCTTCTTAATTATTAAGTTTTTATTTGATTTACGTAAGGCTTTAAAACCGATTAATTAATCTCTAAATTAATGGCAAATATTTATCGTTTGATAAGAGTTTTATTCAATGAATTATTTTTAAAGAGTTTTTTGTTTTACTATCAAAACGATCCCTCTTTTTGTAAAATGTTTTCCTCTTATTTTTCATTGCAATCAATTGAATATTATTGCATAAAATTATGGATAAATTAATTGTAAATCAATTGTGATGGCCTCTCCTCCAAACAGCCGTTCCCGTTGTGACCCGTGTGGTATTATTTGTGTAATTTGTATTTATTTAATAATAATATACACCGATTATGCGTTCATTAATTGGATTGTTTTGCCCTCAAATGCCAGGTATTTATTCTTTTATATTCTTGTCTTTGGATCTAATCATTAGTTTTTGTTACAGTCTTTGGATTATTATCATAAGTATTATAGTCTTTCAACTAATACTTTGTCTTCTGGTCTGGTCTCATGTGAAGGCCTCAATGTGTGATCCGGGAATTGTTCCGCACCCGACCTATGGACTAGACTTCAGTTCGAAGCAGTTATTGTCCAAAAAGGATGACAACGACCATAATTGGTCTGTTTGTGTGCGCTGTCAGATGTATAGACCTCCTCGAGCTCATCACTGCCGTATCTGTCAGCGCTGTATTCGCAAAATGGATCATCATTGTCCTTGGTAAACAATCCAACTAGTTCTATTCAATTAACTCATTTAACTCATATCTATTTTTTAGGATCAATAACTGCGTCGGAGAAATGAATCAAAAGTACTTCATATTATTCCTAATATATACAGGTATTTATTTCCATTAATGTCGAGGTCATTTATTTGATGATTCAATATATTTTCATGTTAGGGATGGCCTGTCTTTACGTTTTGCTCTCAATAATCGTTTCATTCATTAAATTCAAATTAGATTCTCACCAAAGAATGTAATAATTTTGTCATAAAATCGATTTTTTAGTTTTCATTTAATTATTGATTTTTATTATGGATAGGATTCACACCAGTGTTTTGCTCATTGAAGCGCTTCTGTTTGGACTGTTTGTTGTGGCCGTCCTTACAGATCAAGTAACCAATCATTTATTTATTGATTTCTTTTTTATCTTATTTTTAATTTATTTTTGACACTTCCGTCAGATTCAGGCGGTCTTCGCCAACGAAACAGCAATAGACAGGTATCACCAGTCAAAGGTATCTCCTGCACAACCCAAGACTAAAATCAAGTCCTCAATATTGATGAAAGAGGTGTGCGGATCCGGTCCTATGATTTGGTGGCTCTTTCCCTGTGATCGCAGCGATAAATATCAGACAAATAGTTCGCATTTTATTGTATAATAATTTATGCATTTATTGCAATCAATGATTAATTCAAACCAAATGTGATAATCAAATGTTTGTTTTGTTTATTTTAAACATTAATTTCATTTATTTAATTAATTTTTTGTTTAATTTTGTTACGAATTGTTTTTATATTATTTAATGCAATAAATATTTAGTGGATCCGATGTTTCATAACATTGATTCCGAAGCAATTACCAAGGTATATCATTATTAATATATTTTGTGAACAACATTTCCAAATATAATATACTTAGCCTTTTGGTAAAAAAAAGTATAGAGAATTGAATTTCTATAAAATACAGTCAACTCTTATAATAATCAACAAATTCCATAATTATATTGTTTTATTCTTGTAGCTCAGCATAAAGTGTATCGATGTTTTATTGATAATATGTACAAGATTAGTTAATTAATTAGTTAATAATGGCTAATATTTTGGTTTCAATAGAATCTTGTCCATTTATTGGAATTTGATTTCTTTTTTTTCACATTTAAAATATTTGTTTAAATAAAATTTTATTTCTGATATGTTTAAGGCTGTACTCAAACATTCAAATAGAAATTAAAATTGTAATAACCAAGTTAGTTTACATTTATATATTTGTGGGAATAAGACATTCAATGAATAAATAATTTGAGTGAAATTCTATGAAATTCTAGTTATCGATCTTGCTACTTTTCTTAATATTCCCAAGTACAATTTATCCTCGATTTAATGATTTATAGAATGAGGGGGAAAGGGGGAGAAGGGGTGAGAGAATTTGCATTACTAACATACATGTATTAATCTGAAAGGATATAAAAGAAACCTTATTTTAAGAGACCAGGATTGCCTGCTGTGTCCTAAAATCAAGGACAGTTTGTAATATTTATGTTCTTGCAAAATATGCCATTAAATTATAGAGAATAGAATCCATTTACTTTATTTGAAAAGGAAATGAAAGACTTATATATTCATTGAATGCATAGCAAACAGAATCTCTTCATAAGTGTTGACACATTTGAAACATCGAAACGACTGTTAACTCAAAATCATTTTATTGATCGATTGGTTTATTGCAAAACATGTTTTTCTTCTTATGAATTAATTCCAATATACGAAACATTTGTTGTAAACTTCTTTATTCAAGACATTACATGACAGGAATAATGAGCTAGGTTATTACATTTCTTATATCATACATTTTTTGCCTTTCATTGGATATTCATACAGTTATTTGTATTAACATTTCTTTTATTAAACCAATTCCTCATATTTTTCATAAAATTTTTACACAATTGAGAGTATTCTAATAATCAACTAGCTAATTATTATAAGTATAAGATACCAATGTATTGCAGGATAAATAGAAAATTGGTCCAATAGATTATATTAGATATTTTTCAAAGCTACAACAATAAAGTTTTAAGAGAAGCTTCATTAATTTAGCTTTATTTAAATTAAATTCTCCTAGGTTTTTATATGAATAGGAGAATAGCCTACTTTTGTACTCATAATCTCCGAAAGTATTTCTAAAAAATAAGTGTTTAAATAGTTTTCAATTCCAAAGAATTGTTTAGTTTTGAAATTCATTTAAAAGTTATTAAATAATAATAATATTTAAATGAATTAAATTGTGTTCACATTTAATAAAACACTTCTAATATTAAAAGTTAATGAAAAATTCAATAATAAAAATTGATGTAAAATTAATTGAATAAAATGCGATTATTTTATGTAAAAGAGCTATTTTGGGCTAAAATTGGCAAAATATACCAATAGATTCTTTTTACTTATAGTATTTTATTCCCTTGTCCATTCTTCTGATAAAATATTTTTGAAAAATTAATGATTTATAAATAGATTTCGAGAAAAATTCTAAAAATTGTTATTTTTTATACAAAAAAGTTTATAAAATTGAATGAAATTGAGTTAATTTGAAACTTATTTTTGAATGAAATCCGAATCGTTTCTTATTTAAAAGAAATATGAGTGGCCATCAGAAGGAAGGCCCTTAAGCCTTAGTTGCACCATTTGAGTTATCTCTGATCTTAGACACCTTTTCTCTGGGTTTTGTCGGCTCTTTGACGCAATAAGTGTAAGTCAGGCCAATACAGACAATGAAGAAGTGTATTATATGGGAGGCAATCATTGTTGGACTGCCGAACCACATGTATTCTGTAATGCGATAGTGTGCCACAAACCATATGATGGCCAGAAGAGTCATCGAAGTTTGAAGGATATACCTGTGGCTGAGGAGAACTCCAAGTATGGCCAACAGAGCAATCACTTCGTCCAGAATAGTATTGAATATAGTCATACCTTTGACTCTCTCGAGGGTTCTTTTGTCGACCTGATTATTATTGTTATTATTTCGGTTGTTTCTATTGTTATTATTATTATATTGAGTTTGCAGTTGTTTGACTTGATTGACGCTCTGAACTCCAATAACTATCCATAATATCATTAATACTCCAATTAATACCACAAAAGATATTCTTAAGACCAAAGAAATTATTGCTCGGATTTCAGGCATATTTTGTGCGATTAATGAAACGTAAAATTTTTATTTATCTGCACTCAATCGACATAAAGCGGAGACTGTTTGCCGCAATCTGAAGGCAGATCACTCTATAGGTCTATCTTTTCTTGTAATATGTCTTTGAATCACCGCTGCCTTGGAAACAGTTTTGACTATTTTATTACCATTCCTTCTTAGCGCCCAAAACATAAACAATAAATTAGCAAAAAATATATAAAAATGATATATTCAGGAATATTCTTATTGGAGTTTAGGTATGGGAAGGAATTTTCGTTCAGCCCATTAATTATAGTAAATTATAGCCAAGTTATTACAATTTTTTTAATGAACATAAAACAGAATTTGTAAAAACAAATAAAATAATTTTATTGATTCAATTAAATTAAACTGAATATTAAAATGACTTTATTGAAACCCCACTATTTAGTAAAAATTGAAAAACACTCATAAAAATTCTGATAAGTTTTGTTCGGATATTAAAATTAAATATTGATTTTCCAGTGAATTAACATTTTTAAGCGTTTAGGAAAGTTGACAAACATGAAAAGTTGCTTGTACCTCATCAATATTGGAATTAACTGTTTGAAAGAACTGTTTAACTTGCTCTCTTTTAAATCACATAAATTTAACTATTCATCTGAAGATTCTACACTCTATAACTTGCATTCATTGTTGATAACCTAGCACAATTATATATATATCTTTGCTTTATTGACAAGGTTAATTAATGATAAAAGCTTTGAAAATATTATAGTCTTGCAAAATATGAAACAAATTTAATGAATTCTGAATTAATAATTGACTGAAAAACCAATTTATCGATTGGTAACAAAAAACATTTAATACTAATATATTTGTGAATGAATTTTTGTCGACAACATTATAGACCTAAAAGTCTTGTATTGAATACTTTTGGTTCGCATTGATTGGAGGACTGGAAGTCAAATTCAATTACAGCCATCAAATGCGGAAATTAAATTTTTACGTTGAAAACATTTTCCTTTCAATTTATTAATATATTACTATAACTACTTAACTGTGTGTATATGAATACACACGTGTGTGTGTGTGTGTGTGTGTACAGGTAGTATAAAATCATTCAAGAATTCTAGTAAATTAATTTCAATTTAGCTAGCTACCAGTTTGCATAAACTTCAATTAAAGTAAAACTTATTTAGAGTGGATATGTATGTATGTGCAGTGTTTTCTGTTTGGTTATTCAGCTCTCTTTCACCAACAATTATGATTCTGTAAATATTAATTTTGTAAATATTCGTATACTAAGAGTCAGTGTTCAGTGTTTGCGATTGTTTTCCTTCAGTGTTATCGACTCCAACTGAATGCCAGTCTTTCCTCAAATATCACATTAGTTTTGATGAAAACAATTCACAAATGAAAGAATACTTTATCTCTAAATTAATTCCAAGAACTCTATGTTTACTGAATAAATTGGGAGTCAATTACAGGGAAAAGAAGATTCTTGGCTTTGATTACCTCTACATTCAATTAATTGGAATTTCTAGACGAAATCAATATTAATTGGACTTGTTCAAATATTTAATGTTTGAAAGTTCAATGCTATTATAACTTGGTATTATTATTATTATTATAATTAATTAATAATAAGTTATTGTCTGAAAAGTTATTGATATCTATAAGATTCAGACGAAAAACAAAAATAACTCAATGAAAAGGAAAGATATATTTACATCTCTTCCTTGAATCTCAATAAAGCCTTCTATTGAATACAATTTTACAGAAAAATGATTGAAATTTTTAATTAAAAGAAAACTTAAGAGTTTTCATTAATTTCATTCAATTTAAAAGAAAACAAAGGATTTGTTTTTATATAAATGTAAAGAAATTATTTTGAAAGCAATTTTTGAAAATTTAAAATATTTTATTCAAAACATTCAATTTCTGTTGGAATACATCAGAAGACATATTACAAAATCACAATTATTTTAGTCTTTAATTAGAGTTTAATATTATTTACACTAAATATGAAATTTTCTTAAGACTTTTGAAAATGAATTTAATATGAAATCTAATTATTTGATGAGATTCTTATTCAGCCAAAAATGATAGAACTGGTGTGAGCTATGGTATAGCGGTCGGCCGGGCAGTCAGCATATCTGACGGCACAAGTCTCACAATTTCCATTAAATGCCAAGTTATAGCCAAGAATGGCGCCGTCATGTATGATGTCCACGCTTTCAGGCTTCTGCGGGTCATTAGCAAGAAGTGGTGATATCTTTGGTGGCGCTTCACTGTTTGGCTCAGCTTTGATATGAAGGCAGGTAGACTCACAGCTCACTCTAGCATAACATCGGCTCAGATTTGCCAAATCCAAGAATCTCATGGAGTGATGCAAATAAGCAATTTCTTGGGGAATCTCCTGTTTGGGGTCGCTATCCTCAAAAAGAGTGATATTCTTTTCCATCAGTTCCTTATACAATGCATTAGTTTTGATGGTATATTCGTATTGCATTTGATTGCAATTTGTGAATATGTGTTTGCATTGTCCGCATTGAGCAGTCTTTCCAAATTCGATGCCTTTCCTTCCCGCCTCATAGAAAGTTACGACAAACGGTGGCATTTGTTTTATTGCTTCCACTTCTTTATCGTCAACTTCAACCTCTTTGATGATCTCTTGGGCGACGAGTCGACACTTTTCCTCGCAGTTAACTCTGTCCATACAGTCACTCATATTTGCCTGTGCCATGACTGCCAGATTTTGGATGAAAAGTTCTGAAACAGCCAGTTGTGCCCCTTCTTCATCAGCTTCATTGACCGCTCGTTTGGCGCGATTGAAAAGTTCAACGATGTGTTCCTGGATAATTGTTGGCTCAAATTTATCACTGGCCTGTCTGCTACGCTGACACTCGACACCAACGGTTCCATCGATAGAATCGACTTTTGTACAGTTAGTTTCAATGGGAGAACAATCATTGAATTTGACTAAACTCACCACAAATACAAATAACAAACTCTTATTCAAAGCCATTATATTTTTGAGAACTTTTTTGAATTACAATTAATTTGAAGAAATGTTAACTCTTAGAAGAATTGGTTGGAAGTGATGATCAAGTGTTGTTTCAAGTTCACTTTTATACTATTTGTCTCTCAATACTAATTTACTGATAATTTCCTAGTTTGTAGACTTTTATTTTGAAAATAAATGGGTCACCCGGTTAACACCAGCACAGTCTCGCCGTTTTAGCGCTAAAGGACTGGATTTTTGAGGAATTTGTTTGGTTTTACGTCTATTAACAGAAAAGATTAGATTTCTTCTCATATATGAAATCAAAGGACTGGTTATCAAAAGTGTTTTCAATTCTTTGGAAAGTTTGCTGCAAAACAAATAAAGAACTCAAAACTTTTACTTTAAGATTAATTCTGTGCTAATACTGATTGAGACCTATTTTAGATCTGAAACCTAGAAATAAAATCCTTAAAAACTAGTCCAGTATTAGGAGTAGTTTGCAATAAATTTAATCAAATAATAGTAAGAAAGTTATGATTAATAGTCAGGAATTGAAAGAAAAAAGTTTTTGATTTGACCTCAAAATCAAATTAGTCTCAAATCATAAACATTTGTAAAAATCAAATAAAATTCTCAAAAATTCAAATGAACTTCAATTAGAGATTAGCAGAAAATTCTCGAATAATACTCAAAGTGTGTCCCAATATTGAGCCCAAAAACAAGGGATTAGTTTTATTAATAATTTGTTCCAAATTACTATCATTTCATCGATTCTTGCAATCAATCACATTAATGATTGAAAAACTTTCATGTTATTGAAAGTTGATAGTTGAAAATTATCGATGGATAAAGTTGACAATCTTCTGCTTAATTATTCATTTGAAAGGACATTACTTCAAAATATTTTTCAACTTTTCCGAAAAACAATTCAGAAATTTTGTTCAATAATTCATTTTTTCTTTTACTGATAAAAAAGTTGAAAATTATTTGAATTTCACTCATTGTTTATACAAATTAATATCGATTTAATACAAAACTTTTATTGAATTATCAATTTTTAGACTCATTTTAATATATTAGTGAATAAACCCTCAATTTTGACGATAGGAAGAGAAAAACGAAACATATGTTGAAAATTAGTATTGATTTTTAATGAACAGCGAAATGACAGCGATTTTAATCAAATTTAAGTTGAGTTATATCCGAAATAATATACAAAGCGTTGCCTTTTTATTGTCTTTTATTCTGATTAACGCAATTCTATTTATATGGCGTTTGTATGAGTGGTCAGCATTCGGTTGGCTGGTCATGTTGGCCAGAGCTAACGGACAATGCCTTAACTTTACCTGTGCTTTCATTATAGTATTGGTTTTAAGAAAATCAATAACAAAACTCCGCTCAAAAGGCTTTTCAGAGTATCTGCCCCTTGACCATCATGTCTACTATCATAAGCTGACCGGTTGGGCCATTGTTTTCTATAGTTTATTCCACACCGCAATGCATGTGATTAACTTCCGAGTTCTGTCCAAAATCACGACTATTCCGTGGTTTGATTTCCTATTTTCTACAGAACTGGGTATCGGATGGATCGGTGGCGCCGCGTGTCTTACCGGTTGGGTCCTATTACTGCTCTTAATAGCAGTTATGATACCGGCACAACCATTTATGAGGAGATCCGGCAAGTTTGAGGTGAGTCTTAGCTAAGTGTTTGACATAATGTCATTTTTTCATTGATTATTTGTCAGGTGTTTTATTACACACATCTACTGTATGTCCCATTTTATGTCTGTCTTTTCATTCATGCGCCCAACTTTTGGCTCTGGTTTTTGTTGCCTTTCGTTATATTTATAATTGAGTGGACTCTTAGAGTCACAAAATCTCGTTTCGGTGAAAGAGGTTTGACTTATGCAGAACAGGGCATTATTCTGCCCTCAAGGGTTATTCAACTAATCATCAAACGACCACTCAATTTTGACTTTCATCCGGGAGATTATGTTTATGTTCAGATACCAGCCATCACTAAATATGAATGGCATCCCCTCACTATAAGCAGTGCTCCCGAACAGGAGGGTATGAGTGACACAATTTAATAAAAAATGATTGTCTAATAATTTTTCTTTTGTTTTTAGACATTCTTTGGTTACATATAAGAGCAGTGGGGGAGTGGACTAACAGACTCTACAACTATTTCAATATGGAGGCCTCACTTAAGGCCAGTCTTCAATTTGGCCGACGTTTACTTGAATTGAGAAGAACTGAAAACCAAGAAACGGGTGAAACATTTGAAGACACAAGACTTGATACGCCGTCGTTTATAAGAAAAAGAAGCTCAACATTTAGCACAAAGACTTCCACTGCCATCAACTCATTGAGCAATTTGTATAAGAGCGCAAAGGTTTTGATACTACCTGTGCCCATTGATTGCAACGAATATGGTTGTGGTAAAGATGCTCTTGAAGAGAAAAAGATAGATCTGGAAATGGCTGACTCTTCGTTCAACAAATCCTCATTTCTATCGCTAACAAAATTGGGATCACCTCTCAATAAAATAGATATTTTGAAGAACGCAATTGTTTTGGACAAACCGTTGAATATCCGTCTGGACGGCCCCTATGGCTCTCCATCTTCCCATATATTCCATACCCAACACGCAGTTCTGATCGCCACTGGAATTGGTGTCACCCCATTCGCTAGTATTTTACAGTCAATTATGCTTCGATATATTGAAGCAAAGCGTTCGTGTCCTTCCTGTGCTCACTCCTGGTCTGATCCAATACCTCCCAGAGTAATGAAATTGAGAAAAGTTGACTTTATGTGGATTAATAGGGATCAGACCAGCTTTGAATGGTTTGTTAATTTATTATCTGATTTGGAAGAACAACAGGAAATGCTTCACGAGAGGGACAGATTCCTCGATATTCATATGCATATAACGGGGAACAACGCTCAGTCATCTCAAAGAGAGAGGCGGCCGAGTATTCCATTAGAAATAAGAGATAGGTTTGATTCAAACGCAGGACTCATTTGGCGTAAGGGAAGACCTGATTGGCAAAAGTTCTTTAAAAGTATGGCAGACAAGAAAAAAGGAAGGATTACTGTCTTCTTCTGTGGTCGCGACAATTTGGCCCGAAATCTGAGGATTATTTGCAGTCGTTTTGGGTTTCAATTTAGAAAAGAAATATTTTAATTATTTATTTATTATTTATTTTTATTTAATTACTAATAAATATTTATATATTTTATTTTAAATTTATAGAAAACAAGTTAACAAAACATTAAAACAATTTACCAAATATTAATTAAATAATGTTGTGCTTGTTCATACGGCTTTTAAATCTTTCACATATCTCAAATTGAGATTCTCAGTTAGCAAGAAAGGAGTCAATAAAAGCAGAGATCACCAAGATCGGCCACTCCAGAAGGGGAAGTCAGGGATTTTTTCAAATTTTTGTCAATTTTTACACAATTTTTAGTCAATTAGGAGAAAAATTACTTCAGGCACTCAAAACTCAGGAGGATTTTCAAAATTTTCAAAATTAGGGGGAATTTAGGCTGACCCTGCTTGATGATCTCTGGATAAAAGTTTAATTTCCTAAGTAACAGTCAACATGGAAATATTTCTATAGAATTTAAGGCTTTAAGAAAATTTGCATACAATTCCTGTTTTTAATTACTAGGTTTTAAATTGATGCTTTGTTATCAACTATTTAACTAGCAACAACTGACAAGTAAATAAACTGTACTTGTCAAAATGTAGAATTGAATGCTAAATAGATTTAGTGGAAAAATTTAATTTTATAGTGTTTTGAATATAATTTTTAAATAATCACAAATTCATTCAAATTTTTTCTTTCAATTTTTATATCCTGGAATTATTCATTTGATTTTATGAAAATAACCATGGCAAAAAATTATTTGGAAGACATTAAGAAAGGTATTTAAATTCATCTAATAATTTATTATTGAAAGCCAACAAATATTAAAGAACCATTCCGCAACTCAATGGAAACCTGGATCAATCAAAAAATCGA
>JAQGCE010000234.1:0-14736 GCA_034699185.1 Eupelops torulosus
TCTCTCTCTCTCTCTCTCTAATGAAAATTTAAAATTTTTGGCACTCGATGTGAATGACTCTAAACGTCAGCAGAATTTTAAACATTAGACATAAAAATCGATAAAATTTTGGAAACAATTTGTTGACAATTATTCTGTTATTTATTCTGATATAAGTTTATTCTGCAGTCAAACCGCTTTCAAACACACAGAAGTCATATATGTATTGTAGGGTTAGGTTTCACAAAAATGTTAGATAACGCATGTGTTGTAGAAGTCGGACACACATATAGAATATTACACAACTCTTGCCTATCACTGAACTCATGGCTTACAACAAAGAATTGACGGAAAAATCTGTGTTTCACTTTGGAATCAGTCACCAGTGATGAGGACTGTCTTCTCTTTCTCTCTTCTAATATACTTAAGTGTATAGAGAATACCAGTGCAGACAAAAGCGTCAGTTAAGACATATTTCCAGTGCATTGAGTAAACGATAGCACTGAATAAGAATTTATATAAAAGTGATGTTATTATATAAAAGCAAAATAAGAAGATATGAGAGAAATCAGCGAAAATCTAATAGAATTGAAAGAAACGTTTTGTTTCAATAATTTATTGCATAAAAAAATAAAAAGTTTGTTTACCGTATTATCGCACAAAACCATGCAATTAATCGTAAGTAAAAATTAAATTAAGAATATTTACATTCCTCTCATTATTATCAATAAATTCTTCTTTATTTTTAATAAAAATTTCAATCTAGTTAATATATGCAAGCTAAACATAGGAATGTTCCATAATTTTGTTTGATGAAGCCGACCAAACTTAATTAAATTTTGTAATTACATAGAATGCTGGGATAAAATTTACTTTTCATTCCTAATTAAATTACATTTTTTATTTTAATGCAAATCAAAAATTTCAAATAATTCTAAAATTTTTCCAGTGAATAATAGTATTATGGCATTCATTGCATCAAAAATGCGATCTCTATTGCATTCAATGTCAATGCGAAACAACCAGAATCGAGGACATAATAATAATAATAATAATCGCACAGTTGTCAATACTACTGTCAACTATAACCTGGAAGCAATTAATAGCATTTCTGCAAACAAATTAGTCGATAAACTATTAGATTATTTGCGAGAGAATTATTGCAAACCCATAGACCCGTACGATATGGAGACTAGAATAACGCTCAAACCCAGAAAATATGGTAAGTATGATATTCATGCCACTCCACTTGCCCTCCCCGGGCATCAATATGATGCCTATATAAATAAGGACCGGATAATCTTAATATGTTTGATGTATGACATAAACCAATGACAGCCTCTAAGAATATATATATTATTTTTTTATTCACTCTTTTGTCGGTCTTCTCTCACTCCTGACGATCGATACCAATGCTGAGCAAAATCTTTTATTAAAGCACACATCGAAGTCTACTTAAGAAAAATATTAAAATTGCATCAATTTATTTTGGTTTTGTAAAGAAACTAGTTTAAACTAGTTGAGATTCGTGATAAAAGTGGTTGAGATCTTCCTAAAAATGAGTTTCAAATCCAAAATATTATTTCGAGAAAATTGTTTTTCGATTTTTATGTAACTGTAATGAAATGCATAAATTCTAGCAAGATTAACCAAACAAAAAAGAAAAGGTATTTATGGAAAATTGCGATCCACATTTTATAAATCAATTGTCTATGAATAACTGAACAAGCTCATTTATTCAAGGTATTTTAACAAATCTATAGTTCATAATCTAGGATAGCCAAGCTCCAATATTTTTTATTATTTCACATTTTATTACTGTTTCAATACATTTATGTTTAAGCATTTCTAATCGTTTTTGTCACATTCAATAATAAAAACATCTGGATAATATCCCATGGGCAAATTATATACAATTTTTATATAAAATAAAATACTGTAAAATAGGCTTTACATTAAATTTGAAATTAGCATGAGCATAAACATTATTTATTTGGAAATGTTACGAAGAAATGCTTTTTACTAATTGCTAGTTGAAATTTGCTTGATTAAAAAAAATTGGATAAAAGGGAAAAAATCAACTAAAATGCGAGTCACTTTTCACATAAAGCACCTTTATAGTCTTTTTATATACCTCTACACTTGGCTTGAATTAATGGAAAGCATTTAGAAGTAAACCAAAAAATAAGATGAATTGGGTTTCAAACAGAAGAATAATGGAAACAAAAAACTCATGACTCAAATCAAACACAGAAATCGAGCAAAACTTTTATCTCAACAAAAAATATATAATATTTTAGTTGAATTGAAAGCGAGAAGAATTCAGAGTAAATATCAGTGAATTAGTTAAAATACTTTTTATTACGGTATAAAAGTACAGAATAGAAGAGCACAGAATAGTAAAGAATTCATCATTGAATGGATGGACTGTTTTTGTCGTTTATAGTGTCTGACACTATCTCTTCGCCACTAATGTATCGCACATTACGTTTGTTTGAATTCTTTGCACAGAATATTATTATTATTATTTTCATCGTTGAAATTACCTTTTTTAACGCTTCAATTCACTCTCACTTAACTTGCTCAATCGACTTCTCAAACTGTTGGCTAATGAATAATTAAGCTAGATTAATAGTCTTCTATTGCTTTGTAAACATGATGAGAATCGCAATTATTATCTCGATCTCAATACACAAATAAAGATGTTTTTCTTTGGAGCGGAAATTCCCATGTTTATTCTTGCACTAAACTAATCCGCTTGATTGAGCACGATCATATATAAAAGTAAATCTATATGTTCAAGATAATTAGCTGTAAATGTAGACATTGTTAAGAGCTAGTTAAGATAAAGACTGTAACTTTTTCAAAAGAATTTTCAATTAACTTGATAAATGATTTAAAATATTAAGTATGCATTTTAAAAACTGTAAGAGTAATTATTGCCATTCAATTCATTTTGACTAGACTAAGTATTTTTGGACTAAAAATTGTCCGAGATATTAGGAATTCTTCAAGAAAATGTGCTAAATTTTTTAAAATTATTTTAATTCGTATTTGAATTGATACTAAATAAAAAGCAGCTAGTTAAAAGTATAGAATTTTTGTTTAAACCAGGGGTGCACAAGGGGGATAATCAAAATATCCCCCTAAAGTCGAAAATTTGGACAAAATTCTCCCTAAAATTAAAAACCCGTAAAGACAAAAACCTAATGCTCTGGTTATAATCAATCAAATAACAAGAGATAATCATCATAAAACTATTATTTTGAAAATTTGTTGATTGATTTTAGGCAAAAAATGATCAATTTGGTCTGTTTTTTGAAAAAACTGCTTATTAATCATGATTAACTTATAAATTCTTCTATAAAATAACATATAATGCATGAAAAAATGAATTTTTAGCAATTTTAAAGCATTTTGAGGGTTTTTGAAAAAATCCCCCCTAATTCTTTTTGAAAAGTCCCACCCCTATATTGGCCTAGTAATATTGGCCACTATTGCTAACATTTTAAATTTTAAAACATAACTATCATTTTTTTTATTCAAATTTCACTAAAATACTTTTACATTCATCATAATTAGAAGGTAACTTATCTGGGATAAGTGTAGACTTTGTTATCAAATTAAGAGCTGTAACTAATTCTAAAGAATTTTCTATAATTTTGTAATCTAAACCATTTACTTTATTTTAACTTGACTATCTATTTAAGGTTAATTAAGTCGGAAGAAATTCCTTCAAATCTCAATAAAAATCTAAAGTTTTAGAATTATTATACAATTTTTATTAATTTATAGTCAAAGACTTTATATGTTAAATATACTAGAGGTAAATGTCAAATATTTTAGAAAGGTCTATTTTTAAAACTGTAATCTTCTTAAATATCTTTATTAAATACAAGCAAACTAACAAGTTAAGAATATTGGATGATCACAAAAAAGTAAATTTAAATTTCATTAAAAATGACTTCCCCTAGCTTACCATTTTTTAACCATATTCATTTATTTTTAAACTTGGTATTTAATAGCTTAAATCTTAATAAGCTATTAAAAAGTAGGTAAAATTTTTAAAAAAGCATTCTAAATGATGTGGATTCTTTTAAAGTTTCTTTTTAGGAAAGATTTAATTACTGTGTTATTAAAGATTGTAATTGTGTTCATTTAAATTATTTTGACCATGGTAATTTTATTACTTTATTTTCAAGGACCTAATAAAGTTGTGGTTTTTTTAAACCGTTCTTGTTTTTACCTAGCTTTTTAAATAAAAGTCCAATTTTGAACATCCCTTGGGAACATATTTAAAACGATTTATCGATTCAAAAATTTACTTGTTGATTAATATAATATTCTATTTTGGAAATTTAATTGGAATTGTAATTTCAATTATTTTAGCTAGACCAATTTTTTAAATCTATTTATTTGGAACATAGAAAAAAGGGTTTGCCAGCTGATCTAGATTACATTCTCAATTAAGTTTTAATTTGTTGATGGAAAATCAATAAATGATTAGGAAAATATGTTTACGGGCGAGTGAGCATGCAACAAAACGATAAAATATTTTGATAAACAGTGACATTTTTATAGTAATGTGTAATAAAAATTGGATTATCTTTCAGTTTCAGTAGTGATAACATCGCTTGTGATCAACGGTCTGACAAACTTTGAACGAATTGGTGACTCACTTATTGCAAGAACACACGAATCTGACGTTAAATTCCGTCTCTGTTCTCACGTATTAATAACAGACCTATTGTTTGACATTAAGTTTTGCGCAAACTTTACACAAATTCGGGTTAAAAACAAAGACTTAAGGATTTTTATCGAAAAATTGGTGGCATTTATAGAATTGACTCTTGATTTCAGATCAAAGAAGTCGGCAAAAGTCACTGCCATTAAAATTGTGTCAATCGATGGCATCGATTGCAGAACTCGTGGACTAATATTTCCTCTGAACAGGACTTTTGAATCGATTACAACTAAAATTGTACAGAATTTGTGCACAGATTCTGATAAATATGAACAGCAGTTGATTCCAGTCATCAATCAATTCTGTGATCAATTCTATCAGAATATTTTTACCCTCAACAATTTCTATGAGTTTTTCAATTTCTCATGATCAATTTATAGTCAGAGACTTTATATGTTAAATATTTTAGAAATCGATGTCAAATATTTTAGGAAGGTCTATTTGTAAATCTGTAATCTTGTTAAATAGCTGTATTAAATACTAGCAAACTATCAAGTTAAGAATATTGGTAAATACACAAATAATAAACTTGATTAAAATGACTACCGTTAGCTTACTTTTTAACTAGATAATTAATTTTTGTAATGATGTATTTGTCAATTTGATAAATGATCTTGTTGAATAAAGTCGATATCTGTAGCTCTAATGAAAGAAGTAACATGCTAAAGGTTTATGCTGCGTGAGATGGAGGAGGAGTGGGCCTCCTCTGTATGTCATTCCATTTGTTAATAACAGTTAAGCCCACAATTAATTTCTTTGGACTCCAATAGACATCATTAGTTTGAAAAGCCGTCAAAACCAGAGTTATTTCGATATAACTTCTGTGCACTTCTTTACTTTACTGCTAAGTCTACTGTTACGAAAATGACCAAGATGGATGGTAAATACAATAAAAGTTAATGGACTACTTTTCTCCATTTATAAATTGAATTTACAGTTGAAAACTGAAGAGCTTTCAAATGGAAGTAAAATGATTTACAATTGGATTCAATGGTATTTATCTAATTTTTGCCACTATAGGGAATCCTATTTCCACCAGGGATATTTTTAGGACTCTATAATTAAATTGATTTAAAGTGCGTTGAAACACATTTTAGCGATCGATAGGAGTAGCTATTGTTCAAGAAATGAATGATAAATTTCCTAATCCCTGGTGTATTCATAGATAAAAACCCGTTGTGGATATCCTTTTAGATAATTATTCAATTTATTTGTGAATCGTATGGCAAACAAACAAAAGAAAAAACATTACGAAAGAAGTATTTCATAAAGAAGTTGTTAAACCGAAGCCAATAATAGGCCGCAAATAAACCCAAAGATAAGCAAAACTAGAAATTTATGAGAAGAATACAA
Source organism: Eupelops torulosus (assembly GCA_034699185.1). Classification (NCBI taxonomy): domain Eukaryota; kingdom Metazoa; phylum Arthropoda; class Arachnida; order Sarcoptiformes; family Phenopelopidae; genus Eupelops; species Eupelops torulosus. Next base: position 6,077 of record JAQGCE010000234.1, read on the forward strand.
ATTACAGATAGAAATGGAGGAAAAATCGATTTCTCGGCTCATTTTTGTGGATCAAAAGCATGTATGGATTGTTAAGAACAAATTCTGTGCTTGCAATTTCCATATAAACATAATAGACTAGTGGTAAGAGTAGGATAGCCAAGGCTTTCTTTTCTATAACTAATTATTCTTTGTTTATCCTAGCTTGTTACATTTCAAGTTCACTTGAGTAGCAATTTGAGCAATATTCTTTTCGCAAATCATAACTCATAGAATATAACTCTCAAGAGAATATGTTTTATATTAAAAGCTCAGGGCAACATAAGCAATCAACTCTACCGCTATGGCAATCCCATTAAGTTAAAAAAAGAGTGGAATAGAAATGAATTTTTTTTATCTTTTATATATTGGTTACGATTTTGTTTTTACCAGAGCTTTATGTTTGAAAATAATTTGAATGATTTGTTTTCTCTGCAAAATATTCTTTTCATTGGATTTATGACCCGAATTGAAAACTTTAAATGAACAAGTATTTCAAGAAGAATATAAAATGACGATAACCCCTAAATTGTTAGTATATAAATGATATGATTGAAAATATTCACTGAAATTCTAGAATAAATATTAAACAAATATTCTGTTATATAACCCTTTCTGCTTTTTCTTTTATTTTATTCAATTTCTGTCAACTGAGCCCTTCAAGCTTCAAGTGGGCTGGAAGTAAAGATAGAGAGTTGTAGGGGTGTCCGAATGCCAAACTATATACACAAAAAAAACTTTGTTATTCTTTTAAAAATCTGGAGAAAAGAAATAATTTTTTTATTCGTTGGGTTTTCAACAAGTATTCATTGAAAATATATTTTTATTGCTTTCTTTGTTTTTTATTCTTTCAAAATAAGGGAATAAAGACTTTTCAGGGAATTATTTATGATAAGAACATTTTACGTTTCAATAGATTCACCATTTCTTTTATTACGTCAATTTTCAAAACCCAGACAATAAATTAGTTTTGATTTATATTTACTGTTATTAGGAATTAGGAATTCCTGTATTATTTCAAAACAATTTCCATAAATTACTGGTCTGAATAATGACACTTCTAATGCATAATAAACATGCTTAATTATCTTCGAAAAGCGAATTTTTCAATTAAGCTGTTCTCATAAATTGCAACAAAATATTGATTTCATTTTTTCCGATAAATTACATGAAAAGACTCATAAAACACATCAAATATATTAAAAGAATAGCCTTTTATATGGCATTCATTTAGGAATATTCCTTCAAACATGAGATGAGATTGTGATGCCCAAGGTGACGTTTTAATCTATAGAGCATAGGCATATACCCTGACCATTTCCCAGGGCTTAATATATTCCTTTTGAAACTAATTCCAGAGGGAATCATATTTAATTAAGTAGACCTTGAGCATCCTATTGAAGCTAACTCTTATCCGACAAAAAATACTCTTAAATGAGTTAAGAATCGATTTTTTCATATTATATGTATAACTATATATATTGCTATATAAAAAATGGTCTGGATTTAAAAAATATTACATCCATAATGAAATTCATAATATTCTTGCATTTTATTTGAAAAAATACTTATGAAAAAGATTAAAGTCTAATGAAAATAAAATTTTCGTTTAAGTAATCAGATTATAATAGATTTTTTTTTATAATTTGATTAAAAAATAATATTTTTTTTTTATTTTTCTCTATTTCTGTTAAAAAATAAACGATGAGAGAGAGAGAGAGAGAGAGAGAGAGAGAGAGAGAGAGAGAGAGAGAGATCCAATTTACTCGAGTTATGTTGAAATGAAATAAATAGATTTTTCCATTAGTTCTCAACAAGTATTCAATCAATAGTTTTCAGACATTCCGACTGAAAATTGCAGTTTTGGTCCAATTTATGGCAGGAATCGCTGGGAAACGCCAAGAGCTCCACACCTAATGACATGTCGTATTTTATACTTTTACAAAGAAACTGGATTGCTATTTTCAGCAATGATGCTCTCTTTGATGATTACCCTGGAGACTTATTTTCATGTTTTATTGCAAGAATCTATCTCTGACTTATTCATAGAGTATTTTTATATTTATTGGAAATTCCTCTCACAAAAAGACCAAATATATATATTCTTATTAGTATTTTGCTCTTTCAAATGAGAATTGATAAGTCGTTGGATTTTTCAAACAAAATGATCACGTACAATATAAGAAAAATTCATGAGTTCATTCTAGCAAGAATATTCTTCGATTATTCCTAATATGTTTATAAACCTGAACAGAATATTCTATTAATGACCATGTAAATATTGATTCAAATAGCACTTTGTTAACTTTGTGTTGGACAGCAGGTAAACTTGGCTATTCTACTTAATACGAATGTCTTCTCTTTTCATGCGATTAACTTCTTAAGAGGCGTTTCAGAGGCGCGACACACAAGTCGTACACTTCATCTGCGATCAAAATCTCTTCAATTTCTATGGAAACTGAGTGTAAGTAATGGCAAAAATCTATTCCTTAAAACCGTTTTCTTATGAATGTGTGAGTGTTGTATAGAAAGAGTAAAATTGTATTCAATTCAATGGACCGTAAAAGCAATTTATAGCAAAAATGCAAATAAATGCCCAGAATTTTGATTAAATTTTTGGTTTTCCTATAATTTATTGAACAAAAGTTATTCAAATTAGGGTTACTTTTCGACGATATCTTGACGTAAATTGATTTCGCAAACGTTTGCTTTAAATTAATTCTAGTAAATTGAAAATTTTGCTTTTTGTAAGAGTAAATAAAATAATCTAAAATTCAACATGCAAGAATTAAGTTTCAGAATATATTAAGCAAACAACAAAAATTCAATCGATAAGTATATTGTTTCGGATGAGTTATTTATTAATTTTCAAGATCAATAACTAAATAAATATACAAATATATATATATATCTAAACTAGTATAAATAAAATTTGATCAATAATGTGAAATAAAAATGTTACCAGTATAAAATATAAATGCAATTCAAATAAGATAGTTTAAAAAATGGCGTGGGACTTTTTATAAGCCTATTAGCTCATGCACATTAAGTTTAAACTTGGTATTTGTGCACATATTATGTTCATTGGACAATATAATCTTTGTAATTTTTAATTTGTTTTAATTGTTTTTTCAATTTCTTTATGAAATCCAAGGGTTGGACTAAAATCGAAATCTCTTTTCCGACGGCATTAAGTCTGTCGTGAATTTCATTTGATTTAAAAAACAGATTCAAAGCCCTGTTATTAACTTCAGTCAGACACCAATTGCACTCTTGGTTGGCATAGGAACAAGTCTGTGATAGGCCAGCCCTATCGGCTAGTCCACCGGGCACCACATGCTTTATTTCCGCTATATTTCCTTCCCTAATAAGACCCAAATCCTGGCCTTCCGTTCGTCTTTTAATACAAAATACCTTTGCGTTTGGAACACGTTTTACAATAATCTCGAGAATCAGTGAATTCTGTTTAATGAGTCGATGAGCTGTCTGTGCGCTCGACACTGGCTCTCCATTTATGCTCAACAACTGGTCCCCAACATGGAAAGTGTTGTGCAAAATGGGAAACTCCTTCTGTTTCCAGCCGGCGATCCACACACCATCACAAAAGTCTATCAGCGCTATTGAGTTATGACTATCCTTTTTCCTGACCATTAGTCTGACCCCCGATGGATGTGCTATTTCTTTACGCAATCTGAGGACCTGAGATTCCCTTAATGACACCGGACTGGGAGGATTGACTGAAATCGCCTCATAAGGAGGGGGACCCTCTTCTATGGGAACATTACTATTGAGTGGCTCTAAAGAGTGTGACCTCTGGGGTACTGTCCTCTCATCGAAAATTGCTTCGTATATCTCTGTTGGGGTACTGGCTCTGGCCTCACTGGCAGTGGATGTAGTGGCTACCGGTGCTATACTGCTACTATTATTAGCCACCGGAATAGGAGGTAGTGGTCGCCAGGCCTGTCTGGCAGACATTTGTGGTCCATTAGTGTATAGGTTGTCCTTTGGCTGCAAAATTCTGAGTTGTCTTAACTTTGTTTTGAGACACTCGACCCACTCCTGCATAGAGTGCTGACTGTCGGCCACCAAACGTATCACATGTGTGTCCAAAGTTATTGCAAATTCATTAAAGCACTTGTCGTTGACCACAATCGCAGGTGAGATGTGTTGACACCGTTTCAATGAATGTTTAGACACCGGGCCGTTACTATTGGGTGAGGTTGGGGTCAGTTGTCTCTTCTGATAGAACTCCAAATAGGGGTCGGCTTCGTTCAGAACGGAAAAGACGACCCAAAACTTGTGTTCTTCGGCTGATGTGTTGAGCCTTTCGGCAAATGGAAGATATCTCAACCAACCTATTGATTAAGAAATAATTTGAATCTAGGTTAAATACAAAAATGTATAAATATATTAAATGAGTCAAGGTCATAATAAATTGATGCTTAAAACATCATTATTCAAAATTGCATGCTAATTTATTTTAATATAGGTAATAGTGTCCAAGTCATTAAGATAAAAATTTGCAAAATTATCTTGATAAATCAATGAGAACTAAAATTGATCATGCATAAATTGAGTGTAAAAACAAAATTAATCATTATTTTTACGAAATGACATAAAAGAATATTGATCAAATTATTGATTTATTAGAGAACAGTTCAATAAAGGTAATTATCAGGGTATTAGCAAGATAATTAGTGATTTATTGCATACCTGCTCTATGAACATCTCTAACGCTTTGATTATTATTATCAGTAATACTATTATTGATTGGGTTTGAATTAGAAGCGCTCAACAAAGGCAAAGGTGTGTCGCCGGCGCTCATCCTTTGAGCATTTGATTATTTAATTAAACAAATTCATTGGTAAAAATAAATTGTCTTAAATATTAGAAATTTAAACTTGTTCATTTAGTAAAATTGCAAAAATGAATGACTTATTGTTTTTATGTTAAACGAAAAAATTCTAGGAATGCGTTGAAAAACCAGATCTCTTTCAGCTGCCATTCATTTGCATAAAATGTTATTATTCTGTGTTCTGCACAGACTATCAACAGGTTGTGCCGCAACTTACAGATAATACGTCGGGTGCGCACAAACTTTTAAACTGTAACTTTTAAATTAAACTTTAGTTTTGTTAACAAACTTAAATTAACAGAAAAGTTCTTGGTTTTAGTTCAACTGTAAATTAATTGAAAATGATTAAAAGAAAACATAATTTCATCAAGTTGTTTAAATGAATATTTTTCACAAATTTATTTGATAAAATATCAAGTTAAAACTGTAAATTTTAAATTAAGCTTTACTTTTGTTAACAAATTTAGTTTATCAGGCTTATTTTTGGTTGACTCGAATTAAACTTATTTCATCAAGGTTTTTTAATTTTGCAATTTAATAGAATAAATATCGATTATCTTTAATTATATATTTTTGATAAAATAACATGTTAAAACTGTAACTTTTAAATTAAACTTTAGTTTTGTTTATAAATTTAAGTTATCAGGATTCTTTTTGGACAAATAAGATCACGAAACTTTTTTTTAAATCTACAACATATTTTATCAAACTTATTACCTTGCATTTTACCTGAATAAACAACGATTCTCAATATTTTCTTAGTTATATTTCATAGATAAAAAAAATATGAAGTTGAAAATATATCTTATTTAATATTCGAAATATACCTTGCTAATATTTATACAAATAATTGAAAATAATTTTTAAAAAGATTATTTATGAAATTAAGATTTGAAAATCAAATGTTCAGTACGTTATCGATAATGTCAATAAAGTTTGGAAAGGTTTTGATGTAAACAACATTCCCGTGTCGTCGGCATTGAATTTCTTTGTATTCAGGATTTCATTCAAAATTAAAGATTATTCAATCACTTGAAGATTAAAGTTCCATGATAACTATAAAGTAAAGTTCAAAATTAAAAATCTTGCAACTTAGATGAGATCATAATATAATCAAGCTATATTCTTATTTAAAATACATAAGAGTACTAAACTACATTTCATCAAGAATAACTTAATAAGTTACAAAAGCTTGGTAAATAATTAAGAATTACCATGGGTCCATGATAATACTACATTAGGTTTTATAAAATTCAATAAGTATTCTGAGAAAGAGCACAGGTAGCAACCATGTAATGTTATCTTGGAAGCCCTTTAATCACGCGCTGACATAAAAATAACAATTTGGAGAAAAATGACATTTGTTTTGATAAAATTGATAACAAGGTAATTGATAATAATTAGTATAAATATCAGGTAATTAACGAAAAAATAATTCAATTGAAAAATCATTTTTAGAAAAGAAAATAAACTTAACTTCCAATCAAAATGAAGTGCTTTATTCTGATCGCTATGTTCGCCATTATTGGATTGGCTCTTGGTATTAATTTTCCTTTTTTTCAATCTAATTTACCTTGCTAACTTGTATCTTATAATTAAAAGCTATCGAGTGCCCAGAAAATGAAGTCTACAACGCATGTGGAACAGCCTGTCCAGTCACTTGTGAAAACAAGGATGCCGGTCCCCTAATCTGCACCAGGAACTGTGTGCCTGGCTGTTTCTGTAAGCAGCCATTGATCAGAAATAAGAAAACAGGTAAATGTGTTGCCACCAGAGACTGTTAAACCCATTTAATTGAAATATTAATATTAAATTTGTTTTCTTTTATTTTTAATACAAATTCCTATTAATTTGTAAACACTTTTATGTTTTGACTCTATTTTCCTTAAAAATTTGTTTTTGATTTTTCCAATTAATAAATAATTAATAATAAAATTTCTTGGATTTGAACGACAAAACAAATTGATCTTCTTTAAAATTAAGTAGTTAGAAATGTCAGCAATGTTTTTTGTTGTTGCTTGAACAGAACAGAATTATAACTACATCAATATATAGATATAAATAGATGAGATTTCAAAATAAATAAAATGAGTTTTTCACAGGATTTCCAGGATTAAGCACTTTATGTCAATTCCAAAATTGTGTTAATTTCCTGATTATCCTTCTTTTAATGTGAAAATAATCAAGGTCAATATTAAAAATACAATTATCACGATTAAATGTAAATGTAGGAAAATTTATTAACTTGTTTTCAAAATACAAAAAAGTTATTCTCAGAATTTTAGTAAAATAGAGGCAAAACAATTTGTCCATGATTAATATTCTACCTGAGCCTATTTATTCTTTTGGAACAATTATAATATGACCTTTAACTAATTGGGACGCTATTCTTATCGAGGAATCAAAACAATTATATCACACCTTTGGCTGATGTCTTTTGTCTGATCAGCACATCATAACAGCAGCTCATTGTCTCATCAAAAATTAGTCACACCTCAGCTCACAATCAATAGGTTGGGTCCAGAGCTCATAGTACAATATGGTAATGGAGGATAAAGAGTGATAGTGAATTCTTATGAACAAAAGGCAAGTAATCAAGGTCAAAACAAGTATAGAATAAATCGATTGTTTGATTAATGATTTTGTGCAAAGTGTTGGCTTAGCTTTGATTGATTCTGAATTAGTATTTGCAAGAATCTAATAAAAATTGATTTATGGGTTCCTTTAATGTGGTTTTTATAGCACCGGAATTAATATTTTATCATGTGATCGATGAAAATGAAAAACATTTTTATTATCTTCTTTTTGATCAAAATGATTGATCAGTTAGGGAAATGATGTATCACTTGATTATCTTGGTAATGTTATATAGAAATGAATTTTTAGGAAAAATAAACTTGGTTTGTTTTCTTAGTTATTCTCTTTAATAATGAATTATTTATTCCAAAATTGAAACTGAATTCTGTTATTTTATTAAAATTTCAATTTTGCAAGTTTGCATTTTATTCAAAGCCTGTGCATTGTTGAAGGGGGTCAACTTTATCGACCAGGTCTTTCTTAGAGGCTTCCATACACTTGGCCATTCCCATAAATTTCTTTTTAGTAAAGGCTGTCATAATTTTTTCTTTAACTTCGGTTTTGCACTCTTTTATGTCTTTGGTATTTAAATCTTTGACACCCGGGAGCTCTTTCATACATGTCTGGGTGAGTTTAACCACTTCCATCGCATCATTAGAATCGCATTTGATCTTTGACGAATCAGCTTTTAAATGTGTAAGGTGAAAAAGTAAACAAATATTTAATTTTAAAAAATCTTAATATTACTGCAAAAAAGACTGGCAATTTTATCTAGTTTATTATGTTCTTGTCCTCCTTCTTCAACAGAAGCAGCCGCATGACTAGCAGCGACGGTTAGGCAGTTGGCCGTTACTTCTGGCGTTATATCAGCAAGGTAATTAAAACAGGTTTTGTATTCATATATCTTCTCTTTGATTTGTTTGAGGAGAGGACAAATACCATTTGAAACTTGCTGGATGCATTCCTTTGCCGGCAATTTGTTTCCTGATTCAATAATTGGTTTGGCCACATCGCTGGTGTTAGCAAGGCACTCTCTGAAGTTATCAAACTTTTCCTCAATTGTTTCATTCGAGCACCGAATTGCCTCGTCTCAAATTTGAAATAATTTCAAAATTAAACAAGATTAAAATAAAATTGAGTTGAGACTTTGGTTGTTGTGTGAATTCATAATTAATAAAATGTAAGATTACTTACAAAAAGCACAACAAAA
>JAQGCE010000235.1:0-14707 GCA_034699185.1 Eupelops torulosus
TAATAGTCATTAATGTAATGAAAATTTTTCAAAACCCCTTTAATTAATATTCTGTTCACATATTTTGATAAAAAGCTATTTCTTTGTGACTATTCCAACACAAGAATGAAATACTAGTGAATAGTATAATAGTATTGCTGTCTCTCTATTACTTTGTTAATAGAGGAAAAACGTATACCAAATATACACATAATTTAATGCTCTAATCGTTACATACATTCTATTGATTAGTCTCTCAAATAGAGTTCAAGTAATTTGCAAAACATTTTTGTAGAAACGGAGAGACAAACGTTTGCGTGACTTAATAAAAGTGAAAATCTATTCAATTGTATGTATTTTGAATTTCAAATTTCCATTTTTAATCAAATAACAAACACTTAGTATTATAAATGATTTTTCTACGCAATCATTATTTGAATACCTGTTCTCATGTTGTGCTAGAGTATGTCTGTGGCCCTCTCTGTCACAACAAAATTGATTGATTTGACGCCAAATATTGATTCAGTTTTACTGGGAATCCGGCATTTTTTCACTTAAAGCTCTGATTAGTGGTCAGCACTGAGATGTACGACAGTGGCGAGTGGTCTCCCAAATGATTTCATATATAGATATTCTTATAAGTGTCGGCTCTTTCGGCGATAACTTTAATTTTGTCGCAGAATCGGTGGCTCAGAATATTAAGCGCCAAATAATGGCTCGGATTTAACGACACTTACATTAATTATATTCGCGTGAATGCCTTCAAAGCAATTATAAAACGGGTCTCAATAGGAGTGCATACCGTTTGACTGATGCCAAATGCAAAAAAACTAGTTCAAACCTCTCGACAGCACAACCGCACAATTTAATGCTCATATTTTTATTTCCCAAAAGGTTTTATTACAAACATTTTTTATATTGCTTTCTGTTTCTTATTCTGATATTTATTTTTATTTATTTATTTTTCTTAAAAAATTATTAAACATTTTTAACGTTTTGTATGTTTGCATCAAAAAGTGTTTTAAAAGAGCAAACGATTTCAAAATCTTCTCATTAATTGTTTCGCTAAATAAATGGTCAAAATTGTAATCAAAACAGATTTATCCACTTTTCTCTGGAAAACCAATAAAAATAAACATTACTATTAGTGAACATGCAAAATAAAAGTTATTATTATTATTATTATTAAGTGAAACATTTTGTATGGATTTTCATTCCAATTATGTGTATATTTATTTTGTCTCCGATGAAAATATTAATTTGTTTTTCTATTAATATTCAATTTGAGAGAAAAATTTGGCACTCATTTGATGTAATTTTGTTTTTCACAATTTGTTTCATTTAAATTCAAATTTTGTATTATTTATTGCATCTGAGGCTTACATTTCTATCATCATTTCCTCCAACGATTTGTCAAAATTGATCCAATTTGTCAAATTAAATAAGCCCTAGCTCATTCTTCTCTCAAAGAATTCCATATGAATTAAAGCCTTGGAAACTGAATTCGGGAGGAATTGAGAGAAAAGTCCTGCAAATCAATAGATTTTTATAGTTCTATATAAATGTTTATTCCTTTAGAATAAGAGAACTCATATTAAACGAAAGTTAAGATTATTATGAGAAGAGAAGGAAAGACTGAGCAGTTGCAGCACTAGTATTGACTCTTTCAGAACTGCATCCCTGAGTTGGCATCACTTGCAATATAGCGATAGTAATACAGTTTTGCATCCATTCTCCGTTGCATAGATAGAGCATTGGTAGAGCACAGCCTTTCGTTTCAATGTCTATGTTCTCTGTGTTTGTGCAGAGTTCGTGAGCTATTTTTAGCATTGAGCTCTTCAATGCCAACAGCATTGCACAGTTACTACAGTCAGTGCTGGTTATAATTGTCGTATACTCTATATATTCAAAGAATAATTAAAAGAAAATTATTCTCCATTTTTGCATTCAATACATAATTAACACCAAAATATGTTTCATTGCATTCAAACTCATTCATAAATAATACAGTTTTTCTGCGGATAAATATTTTATATATTAATCACTTTTCGCCCAATAAGTCAATACTGTTCTGAATTATTTGTATCATTTCGTGAATTCATATTCCCTACACAATAGTTTACAGAGAACTGCATATTTAGCACAGAATATATATATATATAAATAAAACCTGGAGTTCTAGTTTTTTGTGCGCAAAACAATTCCCGCAATAGTCAGCTCTAATATGAGAAATGATTTGACACTTATTTTAGAAACAAATTTCCTTTTTCTGGATTATTTTCAACGCTTAATACATTCAAATCGAAACCATTTTTTTTATTGATTTTCTTTTTTTTAGATAAATAATAAATTTTTACTGAATTTCTTTTATCATTCATTTGATTTTTATGTCACTCCATTGTTTTTAGTGTATTTTTAGCCAAACATTAATAATATGTGAATAATAATGAAATTATTGAAGGAATTGTTTTAAATAGATTTAAAGACTTGTATTTGATTTGAAGCCATTTTACAAAATTTTCTTTATTCATACGAATGGTTATTATTTTAATGTTTTTTTCCTATTCTGTAAAACATTTATATTTCGTCAATCATTATAAATGTTTGAAAGTTAACGATTTGAAGCTATAGTGGAAACACATATAAAACTCTTATTGTATTTTACATTACAATTCTTTTCATTTTTTGTCTAAAAATCTATTCTCTTCTTTTATTTATGGAAAATCCAATAACTTTTGGGGTTTTTGTTCAATAGTTATGCCATTTCTCTATTCACGAATTCATCGCAAAAAAAAGTTTGCGAGTATTGACATAAAGTGTTCTTTCAGGTGCTGTTTGTGTGCTGTTGAGTGTCAAACAACAAAACCTCTGAATTCGATACTTAATTATTGATGGCTAACATGAAAAAGATATAACTCTGCCATATCCTAGCAAATAGTTGCAGACTTAAATTATAGCGCTATAAAAATTCAAAGAGCATCTCGATCATAAATTATTTTCACCATTTGTAACATGCCCTAGCACTTAATTAAACGAGGTAAACATATACGTATTTGAGATGTCCCCGTAGCAATAACTGAAAATTGTATTAATAATAGATTTTAAATTCATTTTCAAATTTAAAATGATTACTAAACGTTAATAAATTAGCTTGATTATTAAATTTCAATTATTGAATAAATTATTATTTACCTAGTTTCGCTTTATTTTTTATTTTTCGATTTTATTTTCCTTAAAGGTAATATAATTGATAGCTGGTGTGTCACTCAGCACATGACATGTGTTATAATATTGCGTGATAGGTTTCATTAGAGCCACTAATTTGCCTTTCTTAATTTGAATTATATTTTTCAAATCCATTAACTGATATTATCTGTATTTGTTTGAAGTATATGTTATATATATATATATATCTTAAATGCAATTTAAATAAATTAATATTCAATTTCCATTTATTAATAAAATTTATTATTGCAATCAAATTTCAATCATCCTGGATAAATAAGGGGAGAATCTATATAAAATAAGAAATTAATTTGTTTGAAATTATTCTAGCAAATAGTGCAGACATACCCTTGATGAAAACATTATTTACTATTCATGACTTGAATTGAAAATAATTGATATAATGGTATGAAATTTGGATGAGAGTAATAATGGGTAGTAAATGATTCACTCCAAATGTTTAATGAAATGTATTGAAAGTAGAATACGACAAATGTTTGTATTTAATGATAAGTAATATAATATTGAAAATGTTTAGTTTGTTGTCAAATGATTGGTTGAGTTATTTCATCGCACAATCATTTGTTTGTATATCTCTTTGTTCGCCTTAAAAAAAAGTCTTGAGTTCAAAGTCATGTGAGTGTGAAATACATATAATATTTGGAAATACATTGAATTCTTTTTCAGTAAAATTTATTTCTCTTAATAGTGGTGTGACAATGATTCTGGTCAATTCCAACGTTAAAGAAGAATGCGAAAGAACTGCTTGTTAGGTTTAAAAAAAAGATAAATAGGTAGGAGCATATGCTCTTATCATGTTTGAAATGTATTTTTAATACTTTATTTAGAATCTGTATTCTTTTTATCAATCCTGGACTTTGTGAACAATGAAATTTAAAAATTAATCAAGTTTAAAATGAATAAGTTTTTTATATTATATAGTTTGCCATTAATTTTTCATGACACAATTTTATCAATTATTTAATGGATGCGTTTGAAATATGGCCAGTGAGGAGAAGGGAGGGGGAGGGGGAGAGAGAGAGAGGGAGAGTAATAAAATAAGAATAATGCCATTAAAACATAATACATGTATTGCATTCAATAGTGATAACGAATAAAAGAAGAGATGGCTATAGAAATGCATTTATTTCAATATAAACCTAATTATGAATATTATATCAATAAAATTGAGTGAATAGAAAGACTCGAATAATCATTTAGTTTTTTGCCAAAATATAGCCAATATTTCACCACTACTTCCTTTGCATTCCAAATGATAACACAAAAGCCAACTGTCAACTGATGTTTAAAGTTAAAACTTATTGTTATCTTGATCAAAACATCAAAACATCATGAGAAAATTAATTTAGTCTTTTTTATGATCTAACAAATCGTTTAAATTGTGTGAGAATTGTAAGAAAAAATATAAAATGAGAAACAGATATCATTATAGAAACAGATGATATCATTATGTATTTAAGTGTCTGAACGTGTTTTGGGTTAACTATATTTCACAAAAAATGTATATTTGAAGTGATCAAGATCTTTAAGCTCAGATAGGACCTCCTATGAGCAAATCTCAATTGAGACACAACACACTTTTCAAGTTCAACAACCAAAACATGACTAGTGTTTGTCTAAAAATGTTCATGTTGAAACTTTAATAAATAGGGAATTTTACCGAGCTGCAACATATGTTATATTTTTAGTTATGTCTGTTAAAATTTACCCTTGGGCATCATAAACCAATTTGGTTGCAAAACAGACCAAAAATTTCTTACAATGAATGGATTACTTGTTTTATATTCCAAACATTGAGTCCCAAAATGTTTACACAAAATAAGGAAAGCCTTTGTTAACGATTCCATTTTCTAATAAATCCCAGTTTAAGTAATTTTTTCAAATTGTCGTCGTCTTTGTGTCTCACAATTCTTCTGTGGATTCATAAGAATGACAACAAATATTAATAATTTGATTTGAACTCCAGTGCAGTCTCTTTGGATTCATATGTAAATTGAAAATTTATGTTAATTTATTTTATTAGTCTGTTTGGAAATCTCAATATTCTTTGAATTTTTTATTGTTGAGAACCCATATTCTCAATATGTGTTCCCATTTGTGATACAATTTTAATATCTATTATAATTTGTGACATTCCTTTAGAATTATAATACTTAAGATTTTATATTAAAATATTTGAAACATAATTATTATTTATTTTTTGTGAAAAATATATTATTAAAAACACAATTGAATAATAGATATAACGCTCATAAATGGTTTTAATCGTGTTTAACCTCAAATGTCATTATTTTCGATGTAATGCACAGAATATTTGAATTTTAAATTATTTGAAGGATTATGAAAGCTCTTTATGAGTATGAATATGAGTATGTGTGTATGGTCCTATTATCTCTACAAAACTATTATTTCTCACCTGTTTATTGAACATTTTATTTGATTACATTTTTAAAATGATTTCTCTCTCTCCATCTCTTTCTCCATTCCTCCCTCTCTCCCCTCTCTCCCCTCTCTCCCTCCCTCTCTCCCTCTCCCTCCCTCCCTCTCTCCCTCCCTCTCCCTCTCTCCCTCCATCTCTCCCTCCAGGAGAGAATGAACTGAAAACACGTAAAATATATGAAATTATTTTATGAAATATTCTTCTCCTTCTTTGAATAGTTTTCATAAATTTCTATCTGTTGTCTCAATGTTTAAGCTCTGATTCAAATAAACACTACATAAGTCTTATTTAAATTGAATCAAAAGACGTATATAAACAGAAGCAAAGAATTCCCAAATTGTCATAAGAGTTGAGTATTATTTTTTTCTATTCCACATTTCAGTATATCTTCTGTTTTTTTTTTCGTTTTTCTCACATTCCTCTGAAAAACAATTTTTTAGATCAAAAGAAAATCTTTTCGCGTTTCAAATAAATAACTGAAAACATCATTGAATGCACACAAATATTAAAAAGTATTTCTCTTTAAAAATATTTTCTCTCTATGTGTAATAAATAAATCAAAGAATATTCTAGTATATTTTGAATATATGGTCACTAAAAACCAAAGTTAACATTAAAAGTACATTTTTTCTCTATTTTCATTTCTATATTTCAATCGATTTTGTGTTTTCGATAAAAATTATTTTTTATTAGTTTTCATAAATTTATAAAAAAAAGTTAGTTCTGTTTCAAAAGCTGAGTTCAAAGCCAATGGTGCTCCAGAGCTAAGTATGAATAGTGAGATATCATCACAAATCATTGTGACAGCACTTGAATTATTCAAACATAAGTCGGTTTTGCTGTATATACAAAACACTTAAACATCATAAGACTCGACCATATATTTGATGTAATTTTTAAGCCAAGAAAAAAATACTTTTTGCCCAAAAGCTCATTATTTATCTCTAAGTTTATTATATTTTTTATTTTTAGGCAAAATTTGTATTATTTTTGTATCGATTAGTCCCTAACCTTTAAAAAGCCATAAAAATGAATGTTTTTGCCTTTTGTGTGATATTTGGCAAACTTGTCGCTAATGTTTAAGTCATTTCAATCAATTGTCATTTTATGACATTTTCTCAGTCCTTAAATATCTCTTTTGTTTCTCATTCCGGAAGTTAAACAGATTTTCAGAAAATTTGAATTTCTATTCAATGCCTAAATTAATGTATTTTATTCAGCTTTCAGTCAATAATATTAACATTTAACTAACAAAGAGTTTTGTAAATTAATTAAATTTAACCAAACTAGTCAAGTTTAACACTACACTCTCTTTAAATTAACTTTGAAATTCTTAGCTCTTTGATAATCTATCAAGTTTAATCAAATTTATAATTGAATTTTAAAGAAAAATATTCAAAATTTAAGTTTTAACAGGGATTTTTATTCTGTTTAGTTTAATACTATTTTATTCTGATTAAACCTTGATAAATTATGATTATCGCTTCTGTTAAATATATTGTCATCTTTTTAATTATTTTATTCATTTATAACAACTATTTTGTGTTATAATTACAAAAAATTCTGATTAATGTTTTTAAAATATGTTTTCAATGGAATTAATGATTATTTTCTTCAGTTATTATTCTTCTGACCTTTTGAACAAAAATTCCAATTATTTCTTCAAAAACATAAGACTTTATGTTTTTCTCTGAAATTATCATTTGTTTTAAAGCATTAAATCTTTTTTGTAATAAATTTTATTGAAGAAAATAATCAGAATTTTCTAAATGCCATCAAATATTTGAGGCGAAGATATTTTAAAGTAAAGTTATCTGAAAAGAAAAAACGCTTAACCTTTCAGAGTGTTACAAAAATCATTGACTAAACGTCTGTTTATATAAAGTATCTGATTATCGAAAATCCGAAATCAATTAACATATAATCGGATCAATCCTTTCATTTGATGTAAATAACAAAACAAATGATTGATTTGTATTTTAACCATTTTTTCCTAACTTTTTTCTGAATTGGCATAAAATTGATCGACACTTTTGTCAATATGTTTACTCGAATGCATTGAAGGCCAGTCTAATGGTGTGAGGGTAACGACAGGAAAGAGAGTGGTTGAGCACATTTATCAACTATATCACAATGAATTAACAGTTATAGTCAAACGTCAAACCAATGGACAAAAGTTGTTATAACAAACACAACGATAATTATTAATCAGAATCAAAACTTATAATTAGTTTTGATGATTGAGTTTTCGATAGCAATAAATAAAATTATTGGACGACTCGATGATGAAAACTGAAGCAAATGTTTACGACAAGAATCGCTTCAATTGTGACAATATTCTGATTTATATTCATTGCTCTGACAAATAATAATTCTTACTTTTATTATATCTTTCGCCTTATTTAACAACAATGATCATGGACAGACCATGATGGTCTCCAATCAACTAGCATTTCAGTATATTCTAGTCATTTATTAATTATTAAATCACAAACTTTTCTATGACTTGAACAATAATTGATTCATTAATTGATCCTGCTTGAATTTTCTTGAAATAATATTATTATTATGACAAATGAAGAAACCTAGACCAATTTATTTTCTAACTGATTTGATTGATCAAAACAAATTAATATTTTTGTAAAATTTCTATTTAATATCTTAATGAAAAACTGGGTTTAAATCATAATAAACTACTTTTTGTCTAAAAATAGATTACGATTTCTCTGATTATAAGAATGAAATGTATTGAGAATTAGTGATAAAATATACGATAATTACATAGTATATTGGTGTCTGTGCTCTAAAATACTGGCCTATTATCACTTGACAGAGACAGCACATAACAGACAGAGGCAATAAACAACTGTTTTTTCAATAGAAAATCTATATAATTGTAAGTAATGGTCTGACATAATATGGGCGTAACTCTCCTCTCTTCTCATCCATAGTTTGGCTCTAAATTTGCATTAAAAATGAGAGATTCACTTAATATTACGAAATGAAAGCACATAAATGAAAAAATATGTTATAAATAACATTCCAAAAAGTCAATTGAATTGATGCAAACAAATTAAAATAATAATAATTTTTAATCAATTTCTGTCAAAATAAAGCATTTACTTAAATGAAGAATAAATTTTATTCATCTAACTATTCTTGTATTTTATGTAAAATAATTAGCTCTCTCTCTCTCTCTCTCTCTCTCTCTCTCTCTCTCTCTCTCTCTCTCTTATTTTTTTTTCAGTTTTAAGATGTTTTGATGCAATTTTGTAAACTATTTTTCTTAAGTTAACTGCGTTTTTGTGATTTCTGGCAATAAAATTAAATAAACAGTTGGAAAGAGATTTCGTTTGAGGGCATAACTGGGCATAACTTTATCCCATCTTTTCCTTAAGTGAAATAAATGAATGCTATATTCGTAAAGTATACTCCAGGTCTTAAGCAAAACTACGATGCGATCCTTTTTCTCCTAAATTGGAATCAGTAAACCTGTGTCTCCATATTTTTCAGATAAAGTCAACCATGAGATTAGATTTCTTTAAATGAGTCTTTCGTTTATGAACAAAACCTTTTATTCTTTTCCTTTTGATCTCATATTCTCTCAAATACTGTCTTTAATTTATTTTTCCAGACTTTTCTCAAACAACAAAACCGAGTCTTTGATTCTCAGCTTAGAGTTATGTCCACTCAATCTCTCGAGAATTTGCCTTTTATTCAGTTCTTAAAATATATTTGGACACAAATCCAATGCCTTTTGGCAACAAAGCTTTTACTATATATCTTGGTATTCGCTTTGATAACTCATTTCACTCATTTATTTGTAAAACCTTATACTATATTTGTTTGTTATTAAATGAGTCCAAACATGGAATAAGCCATGTATTCAATAAACATTTGAAGTTTATTTTCTGGCTTTTATTGAAATTACTTAATAACTGAAATTACTTTTTGGTTTTTTTGCTCTTTTTTGTTGAAACAGATATCATAACAAAAGAAGAATTTGTTGTTTTTTGTAGTATTTCTTTAATAGATAAGTAATTGTGTGTATATTTATTTAAAATTTTTCTGTGAAAATAGATTTCTGTTTAAATATACTTTTGAGAAATGCATTTTCATAAGTGCCTTGAATATTGGCTTTCAATCTGTGCCGACACTCGACTTAATGGCCACTCATTTCTATAGAGATATTAAGCAATAATATCGCGTTTTCCTACTTTTATATTAATAGTAATTTCTGTTTTTGAGTGCTATCATAACTCAAACATATGCTCACAATTTATATATTTATTTATTTATTGAAATTAGTTCTTTAATGACTCAAAATTCTATGAACACTTATTATTCAACAAATTTACTTTGATTAAATTGAGATATTTTTGGGTAATTTTAGTTACACCCCTCTTGGCTGTCTCTGCAATATTAGGCAATCAGTATAAGATCCAATTGAATCTTCAAATGAGAGTTCATTTATGAGAATATTCTCTAATATTTTTACGACTATTCATTAAATATATTAACAATTGAGACATTATTTTGTGTTTTGAATCACAGAGTATTTAAAAATAAGTTTTATTAGAATAAAGAGTAAAATTTAACCACAAAATACATGAGAACTAATGATAAGAAAACTTTTTCTTATCGATACTTAGTTAATAACAGACATTCAGAGTCACAGAGGATTCAATTCTTTACAAAAAGTCTATTGTTATATAGTTCTTGAAGTGAGGGATGAGTGAAAAGTTGTTAGAAAATTGTCTTCATTTCTTTCATTATATTTCTTAAGCTTCTTCTTCTTCTTCTTCTTCTTCTTTGAGTACAATATTTTTTTGTGGGAAGAAAGCAAACAATTTTTTGTGTGTAAAGCCATTCAGTTATTGTTGTAAACAATTTTTGGTTTAAAATATTGATCGAAAATATTTTTGAATTAAAGTTTTTAGGCTTTTATTTTAATTTTGAATCATTAGTTAGAAGTCTCTTTTGTTTAATTAATCAATAATTAATTTTTTAGATAAGTCTTTCTTTTTTTATATCGTTTGATGTGTTTTATCATTTTTGACACTTTGATCTGACAATTCTCCAGTGCAGAGGACCTGTCAATCATAAACGAATAAAAATGAGAAAAAAAGTAAATTTTCATTTCTCAAGAAATTCAATTTAAATTTCAAACTTATGTTCAAACAGTATATTCAATACAACAGATATTCTGCAGGAAAATAGTTTCAATCAATTTTTCTCATTTTTTATGAGAAATGTTGTTTACTTGTGGTCTGAGTCTAAGTGCTTAATTCGTTATGAAATCTATGGCACAGAATGTGTATTCATTATTCTTATTGTAGACATTATTTACACATTTATTCTGTTTTATATCGTTTCCAGAGTTATGTGTAATTCATATAATAGAATATCTAATCGATTGAATAGAAATAGAATTATTCGGATTATTATTATTATGGGAATCAATGGATAGCCGTTGCAATCAATAAACAGTTAAAACGATTTCTCATATTTCTCTTAATATTCATATTTTGTTTCGATTTTTCAGCAAAAGGTATAACTAAATGACATTGAATTTTATTCATAAGAATATCAGTAATGTTCACGAATATCGATCTAATGCTCCCATCAAACCTTTTGAAAGATTTTGTAGGCTTAAGAGGGCAGAGGACAGGATATCATTACTTAACATTATTATTAGCAAGTAGTAAATTTGTAATTAATCAAGGTTAAATAGTTAAATAGCATAAAAAAAGTACGACTAATCAAAAGGGAATAGTTTAGAGCTGTTAATAGGAAGAACTGTTATAACCGCAAAAACACAGACATTAGTCTGGTTTAGCCCTCATTTGAATTGTTATGAATTGCTAAGGAATAAGAAATGAGAAACATTTAAATTATCGGTAAAATAATTGAATGTTTTGTTGAGTTGAGTGAGAATTCGATTTTCTTTATATTATTTTTCTTGGATTTCAAGTCAAATATATTTGTTGTTTGGAGTCATTTCTAATTTATAACAATTTCATTATAAGTCTCACATTTTGTATGTCTTTCAACAAAATTCATGGATCGATATATAAGAGAAAACAGAGTTCGCAATAATATAGTGAAATAATGGCTCTGTTTTTGATACAAAAATCGAATCCATTTAATGAATTCTGTTTTGGTTTCAATTAGGGATGCGAGTAGTGAAAGCTTCACTAAATTTAGGCTAAACTTACACTAAACTTTCATGATAGTTTCACCGAAATTTTCAAAGTTTCATTTTGAGTGAAAGTTTCGCAGATGGCGCCATAGGAGTGAAAAACAAGCTTAACGAAAATTAATGTACTAAAGCAAGTTAAAATATTTAATTCCATTTTCGTTAGTCTTAAATAAAAATTCTTAATTAAAAAAATAGCATTATAATAAGAAACAGGGAGAGAACAATTATTTGATAGTTTATGCTGGAAGGTAAAATACATAAATTATTAGAAGTTCATGCATTTTATGATTCCAAAAATATTAAATATATTAAATTCTTCTAAGATTCTTCTGATTCTCAATCTGAAATTGAAATTATTCCTGAGATTAATATGGAAACTGAGGAATAATTGTAATATTTTAATATCAATAATTTGAATAAATAATTGAAAATTTCATATTTTATGAAACTTTCACCAAAATTTCGAAACTTTCACTGAAATCTTCATCCCTAGTTTCAATTGAAGTTTATTACCAAAAATCAATTATTATTATTGGACTGAAAACCAATTAAAACTAATTTTAATTGATTTTGAAAATATAATTGATTAAGAATTTAAAGAAAAAAATAAAATCAAATAAAAGAACAATTGTTTCGATTTTTTTCTGAGAAAAAATTAACCAAATTTATGAATAATTCAATCGAGGAATTTGTTGCTATAATTTACGACAATTTATTCAGTAAGCGAGTAAAAACAATTTATCATATTTGCACTTATAGCCAGGCAGTCTCAACAGAATTTCTATGCTTATATAACAATCTAGATTATAAGTGAATTATTGTTTAATAATACGCAAGGTGAATCACTTTAGAAAATAATCATATATTACAACAAATAATAATAAAGGTTATTGTGAAACATAGAATGTTAACTACCAGTGAAAGCCCTGGTCAACCCTCTTCTGTCACCATATATAACAGTATTGTCCATAAATTAATGCCAGAAAATTAATTTTAATGAATTATTTGAATCGAATCAATAGAATTAATGTATTAAAGAAGTGAAAGACATTCACAACATAGGGATTGCAGTGACAGAACCGAAACAGACATTCGTGACTCACATTCATTATATTAAAAGTCAATAATTTATTTATCCAAAAGCTTTAGCCAACAAAAAAATTACAATAAATAATATACTAATATATGAAACAACTATTATGAGAGCAAAGTTTGAGTTCGTGTTACACACAAATCATCATTTCTTTGCTTTAATCTTATTATTTAAAACATAATATACTATTGTTATCAATGTTTTTCATTATTTGAATAATATTTTACTTTCAAATAATTATTCTTTAATTAATACACTTTTGCTTTTCTTAGTCTTCTTTTCTCACTCAATTTGACTTGGTAATTAATTTTTATTTCAAAAACAGCAATAGGATTGTGAACATGTAATTATCTAGTAATTTACTGAAATTGATTGACCTGATTCAAACTAATATTTTCTTTTTATTCTCTTAATAGAATTTATCTTGGTTAATCTTAATTAAAAATCTTATAAAAATGATAAATAAGCAAATTATATGACCTTTATCATTTTAAAAGTTTTCAGTTATAAATTACAATTGGTTAAAGATGTATAAAAAAAATTATAGAAAGTTTCGCAAATCAATTAAATGATGAAAATGTTTCAATCAATGAATCTCTTATTCTATGTTTACTTTTTGTTTCATTCAATTAAACTGAAATATCTATTAGTTATTCAGACAAATAGTCTGATCAAACAGAACACAACCTTTGCGTTCTCTAACCGTCTAATTGATGTTTCCCTCTCTGTTTCACTCCTTTTTTATCACTTCTTGTGTTCTCATTTCTTAAGCACACAATCAATGATTTTATATCCGATTTGAATGTTATTCTACGCTATTCTCACTTAAATGTAATTATATTCTGCGGTAAATATACTGAATATAGTCAAAGAGAATCTTCTTATAAAAGATTCCTCATTATTAATGATGTCTATTATGTATTAAATGTTTTAATGAATGGTAAGCGTTTCTCCATTCATTGGCACCGGTGGACGATTCAATTGAATCTAAAGTACAATTTCAATGTGAATGTGGTTTACGGATATCGGAGTTTTTACTCTTAAAAAATTCAGTGAATTTTGAATTTTTCTCGATTTTTCGATTTGAATATATCTCTATTTTTGATCGTTTATATTCACTTTTTTGTGTACACTTTTCGTCGACCTCCCTCCCCCTCTCTCCCCTCTCTCTCTCCCTCTTGAGATGCTTTTCGACATTACTTTCGATGCAAACAATCAGACATTTGTAAGTCGACAGCAGACACACGAAACAAATCATTCACTCAGAATATATTACTTTTTTCAATATATTCTTTCTTTGCCACAAATACTTCATCAGAAGCGAAGACTTCGTAGAAATTCGCAAAAATAGACTTAAGAAGTCTGGAAGTAGGTCTCGAACTCATTGATACAATTATTTGGTTACAATGATTGTAAGTCGAAAAGAGATGTGACTATTAATTCTAGTCTTGCGTTAAAGTCATTCATCACTAGAATGTCGGCCCAACTCATAATTTCTTTTATTGTATTTTTTGTTCCTTTCCTTTACTAATGATTGGAAAGACTTACTCTTTCTTCAAATCCTCGTTCATATACTTGTTGTTAGTGATGGTCTCAATTCAGTCACTGATTCGCTTTCAGTTTGTCTCTTAAGCACAGCTCATAAAAATTCCGATCGCATTCCATCCTCTGCTGCCTTCCTTTCGGCTCACTTTTGCTTATCTGCCATACATTTCATTTTTTACAATCTCTCTCTCTCTCTCTCTCT
>JAQGCE010000236.1:0-14706 GCA_034699185.1 Eupelops torulosus
TTGAATTTTCAAAAATTAATTTAACTAGCTATAAGCACAATTTTTTGAATTTAAACGATCTAGCTATCAATGATTCCCTATAACTATCAGTTTTTAACTAAAAGATAAAGAAAATTTCATTAAAATGCTCTATAACTTAGAGATTCTGTCTATTAATTCAAATCCTGCAAAAAAACATGTTTTCAGACGAATTCTTTCTTCAAATCCCTTATTGACAACAGAAAAACAAATTGCTTTTTAAGTATACTATTGATGGGAAGGACTGTTGTGGCAGATCAGTGAATTGATGGCCAGAATAACAGAACGCCTTCACAAACAAAACACATATATATCAGTCAATTGATTGTATATTTATTATGAAAGTTACAAAAATAACTAAATGTAACAAAAATTAACTTGTTAACCTAACTTTGAATATAATTACTGATATTTTGAACAATTCTTATATTTTATTGATTAAGAAATTTAACTGAATTTTTCTGTTTAATCAAGGTTACACAATAATTGACAAGATTCAAATAAGCAATTCTCTCAGTTGCTCAGGGAGTTTAGTTTCGAAATACGTTTTGGCAACCCTTTCAGCTTTGGGTAAATCCTGGTCCAGTTGGGCTAAAGTGGCCTCCATTGTCCTTGCCTCATTTAATAGCTTGCGCAGATTATTCAATGTTTGTTTACTGGCCCTAATAGCAGCAATGTTACCTGCAAACATTGCTGCCATGCCTAAAGTAAACACCCATTTCAATACCAGGAAAGTTGTTGAGGCTATGCTGTAAATAGAGGCCAATTGAACAGTACTAAGAACCATTCGAATACAATTACCAACTGCTCTTAGTTTCTGGTCTTTTTGACAATGACCAAGTTTCTTAATTCCATCTTTTGCTTTCACTTCAATGTTTTCTTTAAATGAAATATAAATTAGTAAATAATAATGATATTAAACAAGCATTCAAAGAAAAATATCAACAGGATCAGGGATGTGCAAGGGGGTAAAGCCTAAAACCCCCCTAATTTTTGGATTGAAACGCACCCCCTTCAAAAAAGAGAAAAATTTTGCAGCCAAGCGAAGCGAGCCGGCAAATTTTTGATACCCCCCTTGTTGAACCAGATTTTTAACATTACGTCTATGGGAAGAAAATGACGTCTCCTATACCCCCTGTTTTCAAAATTTTTAGGACTCCCTGCCCTATTTGGAGGAGCTTGCCCATCGCTGAAACAGGATGAGTCTTAGATAGCATGATAATTTCTATATGCTTCAACCAGTCCTTCCCCTCTCAAAACTCCTTTCATTGAAAAATACCAATCTCTCATTAACAATTTATATTTAACTGTTTTAAGTTTTTCCAATACCTTGACTATCTTTAACAAGATAAATTTAATCTCTTACCTATCACATCCCTCAATTGCCTTACTTCATTTCTTGAGGCTTCAGTTTTCTCTTTAATGATTTGCATAACACTATCCGTCTCTTCTGAATTCAAATTCTTGTCAAATGCCTTAAGAATAAATCGATTTAATCTTTCCAAATCGACCTTGATATCTTCAACTTTATCACTCATTTCAATGAGTTTTTGTTTGGAGTGATCCTCCGTATAATTGGCATCTTTCAGTTCTTGCCAGACCTTATAATTTGCGCGGAACTCAAGTGTAATTACTATTACACAAGCAACGACTGACAATTTAATTAAAGTATTTGCTTGCTCTTGTTTGAACTTTTCCAAAAGGTTAGTCATATCTTGGACATTATTAGTCCCAATAGAACCGATATTAATACCAGTAATGTTTACTTTATTCAATTGTTCTGTCAATTGGTGGTATTTGTAATGTTTCCTTTTGAAATGAGCTTGATAATGTTTTCAACCTTGCCCATTTTTCGAAGAAAATCTGACAACCAAAACATCTCTTCTCCAATATGGACCGCATCTTCGCCTAGTCTTATTTTCCAATTCTCGGGCAGATTCTTTGAAAAATAAGCTTGTAATTAAATACTTGGTAATTTAATTGTTTTTTAGAGAATTTAGAGTAAATTAATTAAACAAGATCATTTTAAATTAACTATTGATTAAAATATTCTTAATAATAATAATTTATATTAATTACCTCTTTCACGAAATTCTTGCGAAATTTATTTCTCAAATTATTGAATGTGTTTTTGATCTTGGTCATTTTTAACACCTTTTCACTTGAAAAAAAAACTTTCTTTGAATACTGAGTCCACGAAAAAAACCACAAAATGTTGAATAAATCAATTAAACGATTCTTTATATACTTTTTGGCCTTTCGAGGATTCAATTGAATTTCAATTTTAATCCGGTTCATAGAAGACTTCCGTTGATAAATGAAGAATTCAATTTCAAGGCTTATTAAAGAGTTATTAGCAAGCAAGATAGGTAAAATTAATTTTATATGTATTATAGTCTTTTTAATACTATTGGTTAGGTTTCAAGAATTAAATTCAAAGCATATAAGGAATTAAATTTCACCTATTTAAATTTATCAAAATGGCTTAAGATTATTTGTATTCATGCTCTACCTTGGTAATATTTGATTTGTTAAAAAATTTTCACATGAGTTTAGACTCTAAACTTTACACATTAATTGTTGGTTTTGAAATTTGAGCAGGCAAAAAAACAACATTGGTAAATCAATGGAATTCTATAGAAAATATTAATTATTGAAATTAACAATTCATTTTGCAAATTACAGTTTTAGAAACAAACAAAAATGACCAAGAACGCTTTTGATTTTGACCAAGATTGTTCTTAAACTTAACTTTTCTTAAATAAAGTCTATTCTTCAATGGTTTATATTTTCAGATAAAAATCTTTTGTTTTTATTATAATGTATTCATTTAATAACATATCCTGTGCTTTAAATTAGTTTTTGAGCTCATCTTTCAAATCAAATGACAACTATTTTGAACACTACTTTTATTTCAATTACATATTTATTCAATAAATTCTTTCAACCAAGATTAATTAAAAAGTTTAATAAATTATCAAAGTTATAAATATTTAACTTGATTATAATTTAAAAATTACAGTTTTCTTATGTTGAATTTTGGTTTGATAATTTGTAATATTTTTATAATGATGATTTTTATTAATTCCTTATTTATAAATAAAAAACAATCAAATTTTACTATAATTAAATAGGCTCCGCCTACTTTTTGGCCACACCTATTTCAAAATATTTTAGCCACGCCTACCACATTTTTACCAAAATTAATACATAATTTGCTCAATAAGAAAGTTAAAACAAATTATTTTTATTTTCTGTCCTTCAAAAGATATGGTTATTTTAAAAAAATAAATTAGAAACTGTAATTTATTTTATAGAAGTGTTTTGATATGAGTGAACTGTTCAATCAAATCTCTCCATTGAAAGGTGTGACTTTCTGCATCCGCACCCATGATAATTATTGAATTCTTTTGTTTGAAAACTTTAAAGACTGTAATTCTTTAATTTAGAAATAAATTGTATTTTATTAAATTTGAATAAAATAAATTACTGGGGACATTGTATGGCACACATATTTTTTGTGTTTTATTAAAAATTAAAGTCAATTTTTACAAAACAAAATCATCAAAATAAATTATAAAAAGGGTCATTTTAATAGATTTTCAGTGTTTAAACCCATAAAAATGGTCTAAATTTAATCTCTTATGCCTTTTCTATAACTCAAAGCCTATTAAAGTCCAACAATTTTAGTATTTTTAGTAATTTTTGAATTGAAACTGAAAAGATTTGCCGCCGCGCTTCGCAAGGCGCTAAAATTTCCTAGGGGGGGTCCTTTTGGCGGTCCAAAATATAGGGGGGATTTTCCAAATATTTGAAATAAATTATTGAAATTATGTTTTCTAAGAACTCAAATGAAAATAAATTTCTGTTTTGAGTTAACATTCCAAAGGATTAACTTTAGATAAGATAGAGATAATCCTTTGGAAACTTAGCTCAAAACAGAAAATACTTTCATTTGAGTTTTAGAATTCAAAGTTTAAACTTAAATTTATTTCAAATTTAAATAAATTGTGTTTAATTTAGTTTAAATTAAATTGAAAAGGTAATTGTTCTCTCTCTCTCTCTCTCTCTCTCTCTCTCTCTCTCTCTCTAAAAACAAGCACAAACAACACAAACAATCTTTTTTTCTTCTCAAGACCCCTCTAATTCTACCCCTCCCCGAAGTCCGATGAAAGCTGACGCCTCGCAGAAACCCAAGCGGGTTTCCAGTGCCGAATTGGCCAGAGAAGGCATAACCTACGGGTTCCCTGCCGAGAGGTTTCCTAAACAGCTGGAGGAAGGTGGTCATTTAAACATAGCCATATTTAAACGCTATGCGACTAAATGAAAATTTGTTACTATGGCAACGTTATTAAGCGGAGCCACCCTACACTTACTCGAAAACCATTTAAACAAAATTCCAAATTAAAATATTGAAATATTATTTAAAAATTAAAACAAACTAAAACTATTAAATTTTTCAGAATGTCATCAAATACATTGAGAGACACTTCAAACAAGAATGCTGGGTGTTTTGAATCTATTCGATTGGCGAAAATGGCGAAAATAGTTAATGAAGATCATAACTTCGCCATTACTCATAACGGACTCAATTGCGTTCCTTGTCAACAGTACTTTGCATTCGACATCGATAAGGGAACATCCAATTATCTCCGACATATAAAGACGGATAAACATATCCAGAATGTCAAAGAGAATTCGAATAAACGCAAATCACAAGAAGGGATTAATAAAATTAACCAAAACAAAGATTGTAATAACGAATTTTTCCTTTCACTGACTATTGCATTTCTGGCGGCAAACATTCCTTTACACAAATTAGAAAATGAGAAATTAAAGGAATTTCTTTTCACTTATACATGTCATTCAATTCCCACTCCAAACTATTTAAGGACGAAATTTGTTCCAATGGCTTATCAGCGAATGATGACTGAAATTCGAAATAAAATTAAAGATAACCCCATTTATATTCTTATTGACGAGACATCGGACATCCTTCAACGAACGGTATTTAATTTAATGGTAGGGGCTTTGAATGGAAAAGAGAGTGAGAGCTTTTTAATTTCGACACAATTTCTTACAAGTACTGATCACAAAGCAATTAAAGATGCAGTAATTAATGGATTGAAACAACTATGGCCTGAGGGAATTCATTATGATAGAGTTCTTCTTTGTGTGTCAGATCAGGCTAGTGTTATGCTAAAGGCAGTGAGAGAATTGAAGGTTGAATTCAAACAGCTTAAACATGTTACTTGTTTAGCTCATGCCTTCCATAGAACTGCTGAAAAGATTCGAGAAGATCATTCATTGGCTGAAGATTTCATCACAAAAATGAAGAAACTATTGACTAATTCACCAAAAAGAAAAAGAGAATTCAAACTATTTTGTAATATTCCCCTTCCTCAACATTATGTAATTACACGATGGGGTACGTGGTTGGAATCCTGCTTTTATTATTCAAAATATTTTCCGAAAATCAAAGAATTTCTTAAACACAACGTTAATAAAAAATCTCCTTCGATACATGCACTAATTAAACTCAGTGAAAACGAAAATCTCGAATCCGAATTGAAATCATTATTGAAGTATAAACCCTTTGTGACTAAAATAAAAGAAATTCAAAGCAAATCAAATTCATATTTGGATCAAATGAAAATTGTTTCCGATGTCGTAAAATCTTTTCGACTGGAAGGTGTTGGAGCCGTTAAAGACAAGCTCATCAATTCACTCAACAAAAATCCAGATCTTAAATTTTTCAAAGATAAAAACCTCAATCCAATTTATAAATATGCCCCACTCAATGATGCAGACATCGAAAGATCATTTTCTAAATTAAAAGATTTATTAAGCTCCAAGCGTACGAATTTATCAACAGAAAATGTTGAAATGTTATTTGGACTTTACACTAATAATCATTTATAATCATTGTATTGTACTTTATATTAATGTCTGGTATCAATTTATCTCAATTTTTATCAATTAATTTTAAATTTACTCATATTTCCTTAATTCAATTTCATTTTTATATTCAATCAATAAATTGTTTTTGGATTAAATAACAAAAATGTGTTAATTTTATTTTTCTAAACAATTCAATTGAAATATTTTATTAATTTTTCGATTCAGCTTGACATCCCTTTTCTTATTCACGAACGTTTCCTTTCGGGCAAAAAAGTCCGTTTCATTTTTTTCTAGACTGGCGCCCCTCTATGTTATGTCTATGGTATGGACTCTACGAACATGACTAACAAAAGTAAAGCACAACTTGAATGTATAAATGGAGTGAGTCAGTGGTAATACTTTAGGAAACGTGCCTTTATAATTAAGCAGCTCTGCCAGCATTGCCTCGATTGCCACCAGTACTCGCAGTTGTTGTTAGCGAGCGATGGTCTGCACACTATATCTCATTCTGTTTGCTCTCCTTTTTGCACAATTCAAACGTCAAAATCCTGGTTACTATGGGTT
This sequence comes from Eupelops torulosus, assembly GCA_034699185.1. Classification (NCBI taxonomy): domain Eukaryota; kingdom Metazoa; phylum Arthropoda; class Arachnida; order Sarcoptiformes; family Phenopelopidae; genus Eupelops; species Eupelops torulosus. Next base: position 6,484 of record JAQGCE010000236.1, read on the forward strand.
ACTCGACCATCAAAGGCACTAATTATAAAAACTAACAACTTTATCATTTTATCATCTAGGTGTATTTGCTGATTCCAACTTTGGAAAATTCAATTTAATCTTTTATATTAATATTATTAGATTAGTTTGTTTTATCTATTTCCATTCAAAGTTGTGGTCTTTAGTTTATCCACATTTAAGTTATATTTGTATAACAAAACACTTTAAATACTCTCTTAAATGTATTTGTTTTTGTTGTTTTATTTATTAAAAGTAAGGATTAAGTAATTGATAGTAAACTCATTGATTGTTAATCTACTTTACTTTGCATTAGTTTATAGGTATTTAAAGTCTAAAATCAATTACTATATCAATTCTTTTTCTATTAGTACTCCTTAAATGACTCTTTCCCTCTATTCACTCAAAGGATTTAGATTTTGGTTTCAACAAATAATTAACCACAAGTTAAATAAACAATTGTTTTTTAATCAAAAATAATAGTTATCCTTGTTATTTTTATAATTAGTAAATCAGAAATAAGGGGATGCTTAATGTAAAAGCGATTATTTGTCTAGTTGTCAAGTTTTGAAACTGAAAAGCACCAATTTAAACAGTTTCGGAAATTTTGTTCGTCTTGATAATAATTTTGAAACTAGTTTAGTTTATTGAATTGATAAATTGATAAAATGAAAATTTTGTGTTTATCACAACTCATGTGATTTTAGTTGTGGTAAACATTGAATGAGTCGTTTCATATTGAAATGAGTTGTATAAAAATACGAACGCAGGTGGTGTCAGGGCATACATTTTATGAGATAGCCTGATAGAGCACTAGCAGTGACACAAACCTTTTTTGGGCACTTCGATGAGCACAGGCTATAATAAAAGTATACACGGGTTTAAAGCGCTGGAAACGAAAATATATTTTTCACTGAAAATATCACTTAATACCAGTGTTCGCAGTGTTTGCAGTCTTTTCAGTGTTTGTAGTCTTTGCAGTCTTTGCAGCTGTTTATCTATGTTTCCAAATAATTCGATCAAATCTATGCCATAATAGTCTACTATTTTATCATTTTGTATACTTTTTCTAAAGGTTTCTATGAGAATGAAATGAATGAACGTTTGTATAACACAATCAAAATTGGTTTATGAGATAAGTTGTGCATAAAATTTGCAATAACTCGGGATATATAACGAACACAACCATAACAATAACAAATTCATTTTAAAGGATTTTAAACAATTCGCAGCAAATTTATATTCACAGAAATACAATAAAATAAAAACAAATTCCTATATTTGTTATTATCCTAAGATTTGATTGACAAATGTATTGATAAATTCCAAGAGCCAATAATTTTTATTTATGAAAATAATTTATTACTGCACTTTAATGTTGAGATAAATAAAATCTAAAAATTAGTTTTTACCTTACTCAATACTGCTCAATAAATAAATAAATTATGTTAAACTTTAAGATTAATCTGGAATATTAAATATGATTTAATCCCATTTCCAGACACTAGACATATATTAGTAGACATTAATTTTCATTTAATATATATATATATATCGTAAGACACGGTCTGCCACCGATTCATAACTACAAATGAAAATATTGAAGGCATTCATTAATATTCAATTAAATAAATCTGTTTTGATATGAAATATCTTGTATTCAAATATAATATTCTTGGAAATTGTTTTGTTAGAGGTTGTGCTGTGTCAATATATAATCTGTCATTTCTTAACTTTTCTTATGAATCATTTAATATTTGGTAAATAAAGTGAAAATTCAAACACTTTTGAATCGAAAAATTGATAAAAAGGTTAAAATACTTTTCAGTATTTCTCAGTTTATTTGTATGTCTGAGTTGAGGATCTGGTTATTCAAATGTAATGTTTTTATGTGTTATGCTTTGGACTGAATTTCCTCTACATTTGCTATCGAATAGGATTTTGTATTAAATATTATATTATTTTTGTGGTGAAACTAACTGTTTGTTTGAATACAATTCTATATAAGAGAGACATAACATTGAAGTGAATGTAAACTAATAGACATTAAATGTTGAATATATTCTATTAGCGACTTTCGTAATCATCGTTTTGTGATTTCTGGTTATAATTTTCATAATGAGATTCATTTGTGATTAATTCATATCGTTGTTCATCCCTTTCTTGGTCCAAACAATAGTTACTGTCTTATCTGAGCTAATTTTTCAAAATAAATCACTGGCGCGACATTAGGCGATAGTGTTATGCCATCTAATGCTAACTCTCTCTGTTCTCTCCCTCTCCTCTGATTTGCATTCATTCTTTCCTTTCCTCCTTATTCTCTATTCTGTGCGTTTCTTTGGCTCAAACTATAGGCTATTCTCAATAATTTACATTTTTTTCAAATATTGGATAAAATGTTTTTATTTGAAAGTAATATAAAAGTGAACGCACTTTAAATTTTTCAAATCAAATGATTTAAATTAATTTTGTTTTATATCTCTTTCTTCACTCAAATTATTTCAAGAGAATTTAATTTGTGTTTAACTGATCTAGATGACATTAAATTTTGAAAAATTAATTATAATAAATAGACATTTGTTTAATTGTATGAAATTAATTCGGATTTTTTCAATTCAATTAACTTTCAGAACAAATTTTCTAAGATTAGACTCAAAATCTAAATGGGATTCACAAGTTATTTAGCAAAACTTAACAGTAATTAACTACTGTTTTGTTATCTCTTAGTGAAATTTGAATGTCGGACCCATTCATTAACAGCTAAGATATGGTGTAATATAAGACACAATTATTTTTTGTCAGTCTTTTCACTCCTAATGTATTGATAGCAATAAAGACTTTATATCGTGTTTTATGTTTGAGATTACTCTTTGATTGACTATTTTTACTGATAATAATGATAACGACTCTCACTTTAATCAGAAAATGTCAGCCAAATGGATGAATACATAGTTTTTTATCCCTTATAAAAGTTTGTCATCAAATATTAATATAGATTTTAGTGAAGGCAAGTAAACCATTGGATGTCAAAACTGAGATCTCATCCCAACTAATGTTAGACCACTTTTGAATTAACCTTATCTTCGAAGAAAAAAGTGTAATTAGTTTTCTTAAAAATATATTATTTTTCTTTTAGAGAAAACTTTTGAGATTTTGTCATAAATGGAAGCAAACAAACAGAAGAGAGCACTTCATGACTATCATAACTATCAAAATGAATCAAAATATCAAAACGACTGGTATTTCGGTTCTATTACTCGAAATGAAGCCGAAAATATTCTCAAAGCTTTTGGTTTATCGGAGGGATTATTTTTAGTTCGCCAGAGTATGTCTTCGCCCGGAGATTACGTACTCAGTTGTGTACAAAAGGGTTCGGTATTCCACTACCAAATTCAAAAGATAGGCGATGACCCCATCTTTAGTATCGACAGAGGAGTTGTTATTCATGGATTGGATATGCTTTTAGCGCACTTTCGAGACCTGAGTGCAAAAGAAGATAGTCTCATATTTCTTAGAAATCACTGCCGTTGTGCTAACCCTCCATTAGATACTTTAAGACACGGCAGAAGTAATCTTTTGCACCGTTCGGTAACCTCAGCCAAGCACAGAGTCGTAACTGAATTATTGAAGTCAGAGGTCAAACTCAACTTAGAGGCTAGAAATGAGAGGGGACGGACAGCATTACACTTAGCTGTTGAGTTGGACGAACACAAACACTGGCAAATAGTGGCACAACTTATTAGGGCCGGCGCTAACGTCAACTGCAAAGACTCTGAATCTATAACTCCTTTGCATTTATGCGCAAAACTAAATAAACCAAAATTTGCTAAACTTTTGGTAATCGACGGAAAAGCGGAGACCTTTATCCGCACTAATGACAAGGGATGGGTTGCTCTCCATTTCGCTGCTTTCTATGAAAATGTCAAAGTTGTCAAAACGTTATTAGAATGTGAAGCAGCACCTCATCCACGAAACAATATGAACGAAACACCAACACATTTAGCAAAAAAAGAGTTAAAAGTCAAAAAGTTGTGTCACTTCTATTCGAATCGAGCCGTCGATTATTTGGTGCCAAAAAATCAATGGCTTTGCGAAAACATAATGAGTAGGTGTGAGACCCAAAGACTTTTCGAGAAATCAGGGATGAAAGACGGCTCCTTCTTTGTCAGGAATAGCAGATCCAAACAAAACGCATATGTTTTGGCGATGGCTTACGAACGCAGAGTTTATAATTTTGAGATACAGTATGACAATGAGTTCTACTTCATAGATACCGGTCCTTATTGGCCATCACTCGAGCATATGGTGTTCTATTATATGTGGAACTCGGATGGTCTGCCGTCGAGACTGATTGCTCCGCTTTCATCGTTTATCAATATATCGATGGATAAAAAGTTAATTCAAAGCAATACTGAAAACAATGAACGCTTCAAATGTAATGAAAATAATGAGAACATTAAATCGATATTATTTATTGATAGCAAAGAACTAAAAGTTGGCCCTTTGATTGGCAGAGGAGAGTACGGAAACGTTTTCAAAGGCATTTGGAGCCGACCTAATAGAGAGCCGGCTTTAGTAGCGATTAAAATATTGAGGAAACAAGACGTCCAAATGAGACGACAAATTGATAACTTTCTCAAAGAGGTCGAAGTGATGACAAGTGTGAAACACCCAAACATTATCAAACTCTTAGGTGTGTGCACTGATTCTCCATTAATGATGATACAGGAGTTGGCGCCGATGGGAAGTGTTCTCGACTATTTGATTGATCGCCCAAATCAAGTAAATGTTTCTCACGATATAAAACTTTGGTCCTTTCAAATCGCTGTTGGAATGAAGTATTTGGAGAGCCGTCACTTTGTTCACAGAGATCTGTCCGCAAGGAATGTACTCTTGATCTCCAAAAATCAGATCAAAATAAGTGATTTCGGTCTATCCCGTGCTCTCAAAAGTGACCAAAAGTCGTATGAATCCTCCACTTGGGACCGATGGCCCCTTAAATGGTACGCACCGGAGTCTATCAAATATGGGACATTTACTCCTGCTTCTGATGTTTGGTCTTATGGTATAGTACTTTGGGAAATGTATAGCTTTGGTGAACAGCCTTACGAACAGTTAAGGAATTCAGAATTCATTAGTTATATTGAAAGCGGAAAAAGATTATCAAAACCAGAAGAATGCACTGATCTTATGTTTGCACTGATATCTTTGTGCTGGTCTTATGAGCCTAAGAATAGGCCCACTTTCCAAGAAATCGTTGAAATAATGTTCACTAATGACTGCACTTATGAATCGATGAGGAATGAGCTCAAGTCAGCGATTGAAATGTGATTTAATGATTCAAATTTGTTATAATATTTTTGATGTCAAACAAATGTCTCAAATGGTTGTTCTCTTGACTTAATATTAATATATTTCATGTTTTGTCTCATACTTTATTGTAAGCTTAGAGTGGGAGTAACCCTTTGCTCAAATTTAGCAAACTTTAAGAGGCTGTGCATTAGTTATTGTCTTATACTTACATTTCAACTGAATATTAATTCATTCGATTCAGAATTATGAGTGAAATACTTAGGATATTACGAAATATTGAGATAGTTTTGGATAGTTTTCCTAACTTTTTCCATAAACTAAACTCTATATAACTTTTGTATAAGTTTTTTGGTGAATGAGTTTCAAAACACTTGAAGATATTGTAGAGCCAGAAAAGATTGAATGGCTATAATAGAGGCAAGTCTGAGACCATTTGACTCCACTCGCAATCACAACCTCTTTTCTATCATCACTTTTATTATATTTATGGAAAAAGAGGCAAATTTTTTGTTGGTTTAGAACATAATATAATATAATATAATATGTAGTTTTCTATTATAATATTTGGTTAGAATAGAAGCCAATCGTATATTCATTCTTTTGCCACAAGTAATCAATACATAAAGAGTCGAGAGATACCCGTTCTGATAGGTTTGATAGGTTTAGGCTAATGTCGAGTTTAAAGCAAACCTTTGTATCCGACAAAAAGAAATAACAAAAGTAACACAAAGTGTGCATATAATGCATCACTCAATAAATGGTGCGATCATTGCAATGATGTGCTCCTCTTATAGCATAGGAAATACTACTTGTAATTTGGTTCCTAATCTATTTGAGCGCACTTTAACTCACTTTATGAGCTCATGAGCCCAACCGAAAAATCAATCAAATATTTTCGCATATATTGACGTTCAGCACAAATGCAGATATTTTGCATATATTTAATAGAAGTCCTAAACTGAACATTAAAAACAATCAATATATAGGGTTCTTAGGATTTTCACTCGATTTTCAACTTTTCTAGTCTCACACTTCGAGATAAAGCTTTTTTGAAGCTTTAATCAGAAAATATACCCAAATTTCTATTGAATGTAATCTCTATATTAAAGTTATTCCTGTTTTTAACCCCAAATCTTTGAAAGGAGAAAATGTATTCAATAATTGAATTGAATTGAATTAACGCTATCTTTGATTCACTTTTTGACTCTTTTGTTAACTAATAGTTTTTATGGACACCAAAGTGTTTAATCGCTTAAACTATTCTTCAAGAGTCAAGTGATTAATTGTTTACACGGTTTAATCACAAACCATTTCCGAAGAACTAATTGCTTTCGATTTTATTTGAATAACACTTTTAATGAAAAGTTTTTCCATTTTCACAAATAAATGTGAGCATTGGGCAAGTTTGTTTTTTATTTAAAAGCTCTTATCATTTTTATTGTGAAATTTTTTATCAAATGATTACAAAAATTTATTTTGAACTTCGATTGAAAACAGAAAAAAACAATTCAAATAAAATTGAATACAAATATTGTGAGTGATATCCAAATCTAGTATTTTTCCAATTGTTTGTTAATTTAATGTAATTTTATCGAAATATAATTGAAATTCTTTATTCATTGTAAACGATTTACTCCTCTAAAGATTAGATCCTAATTTACCATCGATTATGTTTTACTCTATTTATGTAAACCTTTTGTTAACACTATTCATGTAATTTAAAAATCAATTAAGTATTGATTCTAAGCATTAATTTGAAGGCTTAATTTGTAATGATTAAGTAATCTTTATTAATTATTAACAAGAACCTTTTTTTTAAAGAAACCCATTTTTGATTTATTTTCATAGTTTTTTTAAAAAAAATTATAAAAAGCAATAATTTTTAGATTTTTCATTCTTTCAACCAATCAATCAAAACATAGTTTAAAATCAAATGTCGAGTAAAATTCAAAATTGTTTGATAACCGAATCGATCGAAAAATTCGATCATTTGATTAATATTAAAGAAATATCAAAAAGTGAGACAACTTTTAATAATTCAAATCTTTTGACTAATGATTCTCTATTTGATGAAAAACCTTTTACTGAACAGTGAGTTATGAGTAAATCATTTTATCAATTGATTCGGTGTTTGAATCAACATTTTTCTTGTCATTCATTACAAACAGATCGACTATATATACAGCGATTGAAAACTTTATTGAAGGCGAAAGATATATGACTTTTGGGAATCACGAAAAGGCTTTCTTTTTTTTGCTTCGATTTCAGGCAATCATTGAAAAACTTATTGAAAATGAAGTCAACCAAACAGACGACTATCGAAAACATTCAGATATTTATGATTATTATATGAGTAAAAAAGTCAAAAGTCGAGTCCTTAAAAGATTAAATTTTCTCTCAAAATATGTGAATAATGACCAGAGTTTTAACAGAAGTGATAACATTTCAGGCCTACATTCAGTTATCCCAAAGTGCGCGTCATTTCCCAAAGATATGTCTTTAGCCTCAAATCAATTTTGCGAACAAAATCACCGAAATATCTTTGATATCAATAATTTGATTGCAAACAGAAATTATATTAATTTTAGTTCAGAAAAATCGAAAAAATTGAAGAATCAATGGCTTAATCAAAGAAAATCATTAAGAGATCATTTTAATTGATCTTTTAGAGAAATAACTTTCCTCCAAAAACCATTGCCTCCGATAGATGTCAGCTCTGAGGCCAAACAATTGATATTTTGTGTGAAATATTTTTTGTTTACAAATTGTTTTGTAATTAAATGCAGTTTAATATTAATTAAATGTCAAATAATTTATTTTAAATTAACTAAAATTTATTAAAATTTAAAAACAGTGAATAATTTGTAATAATAGTATATAACCACTATTTCTATTTTTATTTATGTATTAAAT
>JAQGCE010000237.1:0-14704 GCA_034699185.1 Eupelops torulosus
TTCTACTGTGATGTCCAGAAACGGCATTTACGGCACTCAATATGACCGATATGTGGAGCGTTACGACGACTCCACTCTCTCTAAAATGCAATTACATTACTGGCAAACAAAACAAACGTTTTTAAGTAAATTGAAGCGAAAAGAAGACGACTGTGTGGTCGCATCCGATGCTGAACTCGACGCTAAACTCGAGGTTTTGTCTCATTTTTGACATTAATTTATTTTAATTGAATTTAAATGCTTTCAGTTGTTGCGGTCGATCGACGAGTCCTGTCAGAACCTGATTATGGTTGTTGAGGGCTATCAGGACAGACTTTGTGGTCTCGCACATGAAGAGAGTGCTGCCGGAAGATTCTTGAAGGAGTGTGCTAAATTAGACAAAACCCGGGCCGGAAAAATGATGTCTGCGTCGGGAAAGACTCTGTGTTATACCGCACAACAACGCATTCAACTCCGAAATCCTTTGGTCCGACTCTATCAAGAAGTGGAGACATTTCAATACAGAGCCGTCGCCGACACGATGCTGACCGTCGATAAGATGGAAAAGGCAAGAATTGCTTACAGGGCTGCCCTTCTTTGGATGAAAGATGTGTCACAACAATTAGATCCGGACACTTATAAGCAGTTGGAAAAGTTTCGTAAAGTCCAGAGTCATGTCCGCAAAACAAAAGTCAGATTCGATAAACTGAAAGTGGATTGTATTCAGAAAATTGATTTATTGAGTGCCAGTCGTTGTAATATGTATTCTAACGCTTTGATCGGATATCAAAACGCTTTGCTTAACTTCTGGGGAAAAACCTCTAAGACTATGTCAGCGGTGGCCGAAAGCTTCACAGGATATCAATACTACGAATTCACAACACTTAAAGAATTGGCCGAAACCAGTAAAAAGTTGGCCGAAGAGACCTCTAATTGTGAAGATATTCGCAAAATTTTTGATGATACTGAAGATGACGAAGACAAGGATCGGCTCATATTCTTTGAGGCCGATTATAGAGATGAAGACAATAAAACCGGGAATAAAGCCAACAAAAAAAGCAAAATTTCTGCCAAAACTCCGTCTAATTCGAGTCAGAATAAATCAAAGCATTCCAACAAAAAGAGTGGTTCCAATCAATCAAATGCTAATTCATTACTTGATCTCAATTTTGACCAAAAAAAGGAAATTAATTCCATTAAAAACAATTTATCGACGACTCAACAAAACACAGATATCCTTACTTCAAGTGATGACAAATTGGATGACTTGACTCTTCTCAATGATATATTGAACGCCCCCACTACACCCATTTTGGGAGCGCCTGCATCCAGTGCTTCAAGCTCTGGGGCCTCATATATGCCGAGTCAATTGATTGACTTAAACGCTTTCAATAACACAATGAATTCAATGTCGGCTTCGATCGAAAAGAGTGACAAAACTAAACAAAACAACAAAAAAATTAATTTTAATTCAAATAAAGAAAAGGTATTTTATTTCATTTCATTTTATTTGATTTAAAGAAATCTATTGCTTACGATAGGTCTCAAAGAAAAACGAAGACCTCTCCTCCTGGTTTAACCTCTTTGCCGATTTGGATCCATTGGCCAATCCGGACGCCATTGGAAAGAAAGATCAAATGGATGACAGAAACTGTTAAATTAATTCACATTTATATTCAATTTTAAAAATTGTTTAATTTTTCATCAATCCGTTTATTGATATCAAAATATATTCCTTCAACTATTATCTTAAATCTAGTCCTCAATTCTAGTCATTTGTTCTTCAAATCAAATGATATTTATTTGTATTTTTAATTATAAGCAGTATTTTAATCATTAAATTATTTAAACAAAACACGTGTTATGTCTTACAACTCACCACTAAATGGTCGCTATTTTATTGATCGAAGAGCTGTTGATTTAAGAAATAATTGAAACGAAAATAATTTTAAAACACTTTTAATCATTTTAGAAATCATTACAAAGTATTCGGTTTTACATTCAATACAACATTTAATAAAGCATTTAATCAATGGTCGCATCGAAGCACTGGTTTTCAGTGTTGTCATAATCGCAACAATTAAATGCCAACAAATGTTGCCCACAAATGCCGGTCCCTTTTGCCGAATAATTGACCGGTGAGTGTGTGTCCGTCTATTTAGACCTTTCCCTCATTTTCCTTCTCTTTCTCTTTAGTCTTCTCATACGCTTTTTTCTCCACTAAATAAACAAATTTCAATTAAACAATAGTTTTATTAAACAATTTAATTGATTAAACCTTTGCTCTCATATTTGATGAGAAATAACCAAAAAATTAGTTAATTTAGACCACAATTATCTTCAGTTTTGTTTCAATTCAATTACTGAAAGCAATGCAAACAACACTCCAAAGGAAAAGGAAGTAAAGTGTTTGGGCGATAGCTTATTGCATACGTTCATAAAGTACGTTAATTGAAGTCATCAGCAGACTCAACACTTTAGTTGGCGTCTGGCAGACTGGGTTTACATTAAACAGTGCAAATTTAAGAAGGCAGACATACTTAATCCCTTTGACGCTTACTAAAGTAACGAGCCTGGTCATTAGTTAAAGCTTGAAAAGCATTACTCAACCAAATATTGCCCATTGAAAGGCGATGTGCTTTAGGGGCCAAAAGTGACGTAAGGGTCTTGTGATTGAATTGATATCTTTATCCAATAATATTTGTTGTTTCAAAACATGTTATTTTGCGCTCTCTTTTGATTCTAATGTTTTGACTCATTTTTTTGTTTAACATTTGATTTCATTTAATTTTGTAATTAAATTATTCGAAAATAATGTCAAAACCGAACGGTATTTCTCGGGTCAGACGAAAGGGAGTGTCAAAAGTTAACAAAAGTAAAAGTGTTTCAAATATCAAATCGATTGAAAACAAAAGTACATCCAATTTGTTCTTTGATTTCGATTTGTCAGACATTAAACTTGACTTAAAAAGTGGTAATTCATTCAAATCAACCAAAAGTCTTCTGAATTGTGAATCAATTGATACCTCAATTGTTGATAAAAATGAATCAAATATTTCGCATTCATTTTCCACAAAATCATTGATTAATGACATAAATGCGGTCCAAAAGCCGTCAAATTCGAGAAACTCTTTTAAAAAGTCGTCGAACTTTAAGAATGTTGTCAATTGTCTGACCACTACTTCGAACAGTAGTTCCAACAAACGGAAGGTTTCTGTTTTTAAAGACTTTGATTTAAGTGATTTAAGTATCGATTTCTCTAAGACTTCGTTCCAAAGCTCACGAAAAGTGATCCGAACTGAAGATACAAATGTTTGCATTTCTTCCAATTCAAGTAATAAAGAAAATGATTCCAATTCTTGTGATAATCATAAGGAGGAAGAAAAAGAAGAACCGAAGGCTATATTTTCTGCAAAAAGTTCTGATTTATTAAAACATTTAAAGAGTTTTAATAATTGTCTTTCGAGTAATGATTTAAATTCAATTCAAACCACTATTGAGCCAAAAGTGGATCAGATATTAGACAACAATAATAATACTTTCTCTCAAGACTTTGATTCTGATTTGGATTTTGATATTTCCATAACTGTTCCCCAAAACTCAAGTGATTTGATCGAAAGGGAAGACTTCAAGAATATCGATAAAAATAACCAAAATTTTGTTGAATCTAATAATTCGGACCAAAATTCAAAAGTTTGTGAAAACAATGGGTTTAAGACCACCTCCTCTTCAAAAAGTTTCAATTCATCAGAAGTTTGTGAAGTTTTTCGTAATTCAAACGCTTTTTCTGAGAAACAGTTAAGTGTTTTCAAAGACATTGATTTAAGTGATTTAAAATTTAGTGAATCCTTCAATTCATTCAAAAGTGTGAGCAAAGCCTTCAAAAATAATAATGGTTTTGACGGCAAAAATGTGTCGGAAACAAAAAAATACTCTGAATTTTTTACCATAGATTCGAGGTCTTTAAAATCTCCTGCAATACCAGAAACTACAAGAAAGACAATTATTTCCAATTTTTTCGATGACTTGGATTTTAGTGATCTTAAATTCAATAAATCAAATGTCTCTTTTCAGAACTCGAGGACAGCCTATCAATCATTGGACTCAACTAACATTAGTTGTAATAATAATAATAATATTGATTGGAATGATATCAATGAACTTTTCGACCAATCTTTCAGTGAATCAGATTTCATGACGAGTTCACCCAAACCTAAAACAAGTTCTCCTAAACCTAAGTCAAAATCAGCCAAACCTATGTCCAGTTCACCCAAATTAGAACCGAAAATATCTGAAAATGATTTCTCTTTTGAAATCGATGACCAATATTTTGAGAGTTGTATCGAAAAATGGGAACAAAGACCGGTTCCCAATCAAAATATAATCCAAGACTCAAATGTAGTGAAAGAAAAATTTGATTCGGAGAACAGTTTGGACTCTTTAGAAGACATTTCCTTTAGTCTTCGAAGTGATTTCGCGACACATAATGAGTCGACTTCCGAACAGTTCTTAACTGAAGTGCAAAACCATAATATTAAAGAAGAGAATAATCAAAATGAAGCGTTTAAAGGGTTCCGTTCTGGCAGTGGACAGCCTATACATATTAGTGAAGAACAATTAACGACCGCTAAACTAATCTTTAAAGACATTGAAGAATGGCTTCTTAAAGAAATCAATGAAAGTAGAAACGAATTAAGAGATTGTGATCAAAGTGACAGTACTTATAGTCAGAGGTTTGTGTCAGACGTTGGGAATGGGGGCCAAACAGTTGCTTATTTGAATAATTTGTTAGAAAACGAGTCAATCGAAACTTTTGCTCAAATAATGAGTTCAACATTTGATAACTGACTATAATTTAGTTTAATTTGTTGTGAAATATAATAACTATTTTTTTATTGCTATAAAAAACGATTCATTTGTTGCACTAAATATTGGTTTTGAATAAAAGTATTCAAAATTAGACTATTTTAAGGCAATTAATCAATAAATGTTCCCATTTTTTCATTGATTGTTAAAAATAAAACTTATTTTGTTTTTTAATAAATTTATCGATTAATGAGAAAATCAAACTTTAGCTGCAATTGTGTTGTATTGGAGTCTATCTGTAGAGCACTTGTGTTTCATAATTAAGACAATCCATGTATAAAATTATGTGATTTTCCAAAATATTGTTTGAATGACTCATTTAAGTAAATATTTAATGAGAAATACATTTCTATTGTAATCGAGGAAAACAAGTCCTTATAATTTAGGATAAAATGTGAGCTTATTTTTTGGGTAAATTAATTGTCGAACGAAAGTGTCATATATTTTGTGAATAAGATATCAATTTTTTTGGTCAAAAATAAGACTCATTTATCGATAATCGAAAATATAAAATATCGAGAGTTTTGGGTTAAGGCACTTATTACGAATGAATCTTGTTTTTGGTTTACCACATTTGCCAGTTTGTCAATTGTACCAAAATACTTCTATTAACTCCACATCAGAGCTTTATCTAAAAGATGGTCCACTTAATTGAGGCTCTCTTTTGATTTTGTGTCAATAAAAATCTATTCTTGGTTTAATTGGTATGTTTATTAACTGATGGCATCAAATAAATGCAAAGTTTAGATGCGTTTGAGTTTTGTGAAACCCTCTCCTATCGCCTAATGTTACGTAATATATGTGTGGCGTTTGTGTTATCATTTTTGCTATTATAATAATTTCTTGACTTTAGCTCAACATTAATCCAATGACTGCTTATTTAATGTGATTTCAACTAAATTTTAATTTATTTTTTCTATATCTTTATGAAATTGTGAATTATATTTAATTTTATAGAGAAAGTGATAAATAATTGCCAATCAATTGAATGAAAACATGAAAATGGTTTTAACTCAACGCCAGCGCGAAGAGCTGTGAGTCATATGTCTTCAATTGTTTATTATCACAATTAATTGCATTTATGTCCAAATCCATTGATTTCTTATTTGAATTGAAGCTAATTTTAATTTGATTTAAAATTGATTTTAGTTAATTAAATTTGAGGCTAAATATCAATTAAAACATCTATTGATGTGTTGAATATTTTGAATGCCAGACATTCTTGAGATTCATTGACGCATTTGAAACATTGAAAGTGTAATCATTAGCTTTTGATACACTTTTATCGATAATATTGTCATCAATTGAAAAGTGGGTTACTTTTGATCCAATTTTTTACATAATATTTATCGCCAAAAAATGATTCAAAACAAAAGTGTTTACAAAATGTTATAAACAAAACACTGGCTTTGATTTAGTCTCAAAATATTTAGTAATTAATTTAAATAAATAGTTTGCAAACGATTTTGAATTAATTGAAATTTTATTCAGATTTTAAGTATTTTTGTGATGGAATGCAAAGAAAAATTAGAGTTTTATTGGTTTTGTTGATTAAACGATATTTATTTTGATGACAGGAACGGTGCGATTGCAGATTATTTATACTCCAGTGGTTTCACCGATGCTTTCGATGCTTTTAAACGAGAAGCAAAACTGGTTAATACTTTTTATTTATTTATTTATTTTCGTTCTTTAATTAGTTATCAATCGGGGGATGACCACCAACTTTACTGATTAACGCCCACTTTTTTCAGAGATATATCTCTTCTATGTTTTATTTATTAGAAATCAAATCAAATGATTAAAAATACTATTTGTTGTTAAATGTAAAACAAAAATAAGTTCAGGTTTTCCATAAAATATCTTCAATTCTGTAAAATACACTGTTTTTCAGATATTCTTCAGATAGACTTTGACTTTCAAATCAATATTTGTTTTGAATTAATGCAAAACTATATAAACTTATCATAGAATTGAAGTATAATATCGGAACCAATTGTTAACAAATGATTTCGTGATATTATATTATTATTACAAATATTAAACTCTCTTTATATCCAAATAAAGAATCAATTTTTCATTTTTCGATTCATTTGAAAGAAATTTCACATATCCTGTGCTTAAATTCTAGTAAAATTTGATCTAGCACACTAATGAATATGAGTCATTAAAAAAGAAAGATTATTGTACAAACTAAACTAGGTATAATTAATGGTTGTGTGCACAACAATTATTTCAGGTTTAAAAAGAGGTTAAGAGATTTTATCTAATTTTGGGATAATTTCCTCTATAATAGTGAATATTTTCATTGATTGCAAGTTTCACTTGTTTTTTCACTTTTGTCTTCAATAATCCTCTAATCAAACCTTTCCTAAAATCAATTATTTTATTAGTTTTTCTTCTTTTATCTCAAATTTTTCGATTATTTTTTTGTTTAAACTTTTTTGTGAACTAATTATTTAACTATTTATTTGATATAATCTGCGATTTAGTAGTTTTTTATGACTTAAAATAAAAATTAGAGATAATATCTTTATTTGAAATATCAATTAAATTAATGAAATTTAGTTAAAAATTTAATTTAGCTTTAAATTATAAAATGGGTGTCAATAAGTTTGTGGTCATTTCTCAAGTGATAAACGTTTATGACATGAAATTAACTTTAAATTTAATGATAGCCCAACGATTTGGACAGATCTCAGTCGGGAATGTTAGAGAAAAAATGGACTTCAGTTATAAGATTAGTGAAAAAAATAACAGAATTGGAAGAAAAACTGAGAGAAGTAGAAAAAGAATATATTTCCGGCGCTCCGATGCGCGACAAACGGTCGCCAACTGAATGGATTCCTCGACCGCCAGAAAGATTTGCACTTCAGGGTCACAGAGCGCCCGTCAATAGAGTTATATTCCATCCGATTATAGTCTGTTTTGTGTCGGCCTCAGAGGACGCAACTATTAAGGTTTGGGACTACGAAACGGGTGACTACGAGCGCACCCTTAAGGGTCACACAGACTCTGTTCAGGACATAGCCTTTAATTCAAACGGCAAACTACTTGCCAGCAGTTCTGCAGATATGACTATAAAGTTATGGGACTTTCAAAGCTATGTTTGCGTTAAGACCCTCTATGGACACGACCACAACGTCTCGTCTGTTACTTTCCTGCCGGCGGGCGACCACTTAGTCTCTTGCAGTCGAGACAAAACTGTTAAAATGTGGGAAGTCATGAGTGGTTATTGTATAAAAACATTTTCCGGACACAGAGATTGGGTTCGAATGGTTAGAGTTCATAAAGACGGAGCTTTAATGGCCACCTGTTCTAAAGATCATGTATGTCTTCAAACTAATTATAGACTGTGTGTCCATTTTGTCATTAATATTGTGATTCTTATAGACTATAATCGTTTGGACGCTCAGTACTAATGAACACATTGTGTCGAATGGAGATATTAAAGCAACTCTTAAAGATCACGACCACACCGTTGAATGTATTGCTTGGGCGCCCGACTCAGCCTCTAATTCTGTTAATGAAGCCTCTGATGAAGTAATTTATTTCAATTAAAAGTAATTTATAATTAATATGAATTGTTTGTCAGATGAAACGAAATAATAAACTTTTCGGTCCATTTCTGGCGAGTGGTTCGCGCGACAAAACTATTAAAGTATGGGATGTGTCAGTTGGAGTTTGTTTGTTTACTCTGATAGGACACGACAATTGGGTGCGAGGGGTTGCTTGGCATCCGGGGGGCAAATATATCATCAGTTGTTCTGATGATAAAACTATTAGAGTTTGGGATATATTAAATAAACGATTGAACAAAACGTTGGAAAGCGCTCACTCACACTTCTGTACCTCATTAGGTATGTCCTCCTATCCCCCTATCATTCTCTTATCCACATTATTGTTAAACTCATTATTGTTGTAATACAGACTTTCATCCGACGTCGCCTTATGTGGTGAGCGGTTCTGTTGATCAAACGGTCAAAGTATGGGAGTGTCGCTGATTGTAATTATTGTCTAAGAGTTAGCTTTCAATCAATTGCTTATAAACCATAACTTAATTTCACAAATATTTTGATTAATGAAAACGTTTTTCCAAAAACGATGTGTTTTCGCTTCGCCTCCAATTTTATTCAGATTTTAAATTTCATTAAAAAATGTTTAAATAAATTATTTAAATAATAACTGAAATCTTAAATGAATTGTTTGAAAACAGATCTCATTATTCATTTAAAGCGAATTCGCAGAGATTTTTGTGAACATCTATTGATTGCAAAGGCTTTTCACGAATAATATTCTGTACATAACTCTAAGACCTAATGATATGTACTATAAGTTATGTAAACAATTGATATATAAAACTATAAATGAAAATAAATAAATAGAGAGATCTATCGGTAAATACATTACTGACCGCTTAAAAGCCATTATTTTTGTTGACATATATTTTCGTTCTTTAGTTTCACTTTAAATGTAAAAAATTGAGATTTTATTTCTTTAAAAATTAAAACCTTTTATTGTAAATGATTTTAATTAGAATTTAATTCGAAATCTTTCCTTTAAATCCAATTTTGTTTGAATTGAATTAAAAAATTATTCATTTATTTAATTGATTTTATTTCTATTAATTTCCAATTAATCCTCTATTAAAGCGTTTTATTTGTTAACTCTGGTTGTTATCCAAGAGCTTTTACAGATATTATCTTTGTCTTAATGAAAATTCGACAAAAGATTGGCAGCATTTTAACCATGATAAATGATTTATAGATCAAAGGTCAAAATGTCAGTTCATTAATCAAACTTCGATTTAGATTTTTTAAAACTTGATTTTTTGAAAAAGTTTAAAATTATTATCAATCGGTTCAATCATAAATCAATTAGTTTTGTCTTTTCTATGACTATATATTAGTTCTGATTGATTGCAACTTCGAATTATTGGAGAATTTGTGTCAAAACAACTTTTTTGAATGTCATTAAGCTTTGAAAGCAATTGAAATAGTCTTTGATTTCTATGACAACGCTATCGATTAGAAAATATTTAAATTTGTAAATAAATTATTAACTTATTAATGGATTATTGCATAGGAAGCGATCGATAATTAGACGATTAATATAGTTTTTATGTTGACCTCAAATCAGTTGTCAGAGAATTGATAAGACCATCGAAAGATAAGCCCATGGAAAGCCCCTCCACAACCACTTCATTCGATTCGCATCCATTACCTCATCAACAGTTCAGTTCACGCATTGCTTTCGCCAATAATTCCAATACAATCAGGAAAGTAAAGCTCAACTCATTATCGAATAAAAAGAGCACAAGACTACCACCAATTGGCAGATGTGACAGCATTTGCAGTTCTCCCTTCTCTGATGAATATATCAGATATTTCAATAAAAGCGCCGACAGTTCGCATAGCTTTGATGGAAATGAAATTAATATTAGTTTAGACCCAAATCTTCGCGTAAAACAATTGGAGCAAAACATTAAGTTTGTAAAAGAGGACTGTCATCTATTACTTCATTCATTACACCTGGAATTGGAAGATATGAAGATTAAAAATAGAGGTATTCATAAAAAAATATGAAAATTTATTAATTGAATAATTTTTGGCCCCAATTCAGACCTACAGTTCCAACTGATAACAAACGGCTCTTTTTCGCCACAATTAACTCAATCATTGAGTAGTAAAGAACAGGTGGTTATTATGCCTTTAATTAGAGGTAATATTTTGTTTATTAGAATCTAATCAGAAAATAATAATTTAACACAAATTGCAGGCGCTTTGGAACCACAGATTGGGGAATACATAACTCGTTTAGAGAATGAAGTGAAGCGACTCAGAATGGCTTTGGGAGAGACTCTCAAAACAAATTCTTTGCTCAAACAGGAGTTACTCAAACGAAAGAATATCAATAAAATAGATGAGTCTAATGATAAACGATTGACTTCTCCAACAGTCGTAGACTTCTATAAAACATTTGAAGAGATAAACAAAATGAATGGAATGGAGAACACAATTAATTTACCCCGAATTAAGACAAACACTGTCTCAAAATGATTTCTCAATTTTTATTAATTTGCTTTTAATTGTTTACAATTAAATCGGTTTTAAAGTTTTTTTGCAAAGTCTTGCGATTAAAGCAGACAATTGTAACAAAGAGTTGACGCCCTGTGCGATACGCATATGAGTTATTCCGATTTCTTTAATGAACTCAAGTTTAAGATATTCGGGTAAAGGATATGTTTTTGTCACTCGAAACATATTTGTGATGATGTCTTCGGGAGAATAACCCATTTTAGATAAGTTATGCATTACTTTCATCGCTTCGTCGATATTGTTATCCAAACAGTTCTTAAGAATTTCTTTGATATAAAGAGGATGCGGTTCGTCACACACTTTGAACACATTTTCACTATTAATAAATCCAAAGCCATCGGCGGTTGACTGCAAATTATTGATGGCCTGACGCATATCTCCCTGTGCTGTGAAGACAAGAGCTTCTATGCCTTCGTCATTATATTCTAAGTTTTCTTTTTTCGAGATTTCAATCAATTTTTCGCCGATTTGTTTGTCATTCAATTTAGTGAACCGAATGACAGCACATCTCGACTGAATCGGTTCAATGATCTTTTCAGATGTATTGCAGGCCAATGCGAAACGGGTTGTCTTCGAATAAACCTCCATTGTTCGGCGTAACGCCTGTTGTGCCCCTTCTGTCATACTGTCCGCCTCATCCAATATAATTATCTTATGTTTACCCCCTTCTAAAGTCACTTTTGTCTGAGCGAACATTTTTATCTTATTGCGAACCACATCAATACCCCTTTCATTAGAGGCATTTAATTCGAGGACAGCCTCTTTATAGTTGGCTCCCAACAGATTTCTGGCCAAACAGAGTATTGTCTTAAAAATTGAGATAACATTTTGATTATTTGAAAAATGTCGCCAAATTAGAGACCTATTAATGAGCTGACCTATTAATGCGGAGTAATGCTTTATCAATGCTAGCCTTGATTGTACATTAAAAATGCCCTAGCAGCATTGATAGCATTAACATGGTACATTGTTTGTGAATTACTCTGCATTAATAGGTCAGCTCATTAATAGGTAATCTCCTCTATTTGAAAAAATAAGACTTACGGTTGTCTTTCCTACACCGGGAGGACCCGAAAGGATAACATTTGGAATGTTTCCCTTTTCAGAGAAAATATCGAAGCGATTGATGGCCTCTTTATTGCCGATTATGTCTTTGAATTCAATCGGCCGATACTTTTCGAGCCTGAGTTCAAAATTTACAAAATATTTGTCAAATTTTTAAACAAATTATTGTTAATGAAATATTTACCAAGGAATAGGTAGTGCTGGTGGACCACCATCTGAGCTCTTTATTTGATCTTCTATTTCCATGTCTTCAGTCATTTTATAAAAATGAATGAAAATAATTAAAATTAAAATAATGTTAAAACTTTTTAAATAAAAACAAATTAAAACACAAAACAGTTTTACCGCAAAAATATTTATCAAAAATAATGTCAAAACAAAACGAAGTTTTTTGTCAGACTTTGGTCTAAAAATAAAGAATTGAATGTCAAAAGTGTTGTATATATTTATGACGTTATTTATTACTCAAATTATTTTCATTTACCATTATTTTTATTCAAAGATAACGAAAACGAAGACAACTATGACTTAACCCCTAAACGTGTTTAATATAGGATACCATCATTTCAAAAGTCATACCTTTTGTGTGCCGTCACTCAAGTGTTATGTCTTTTATGACTGAATTCTCTTATGTTTTAATGAATGAAAGCGTAAACTTAATGTACGTCTGTATTAACAATAGTATTATGAATGAAAAAACTAGAGATTAATCCATTCATTCATTTATTGTTTTTGTTTTGTATGAATAATAAATAAATTGAAAAATATTTTTTTGACATTTTCTCTTTGAAAGTCAACTTTTGTTGATTAAAAACCATTGTTTTTGTCTCAACAAAGTCTCATTTGAGTGAAAAATTAAATAGATTTAAATCTGAGTTATAGTGTGGTGAGAGTGGTATCGATCGGTTGTCTCAGGTCTGAGCGCTTTTCGGCCTATGAGAGTGTTATCCCTCTGTTTGCTATCATCTCTGTTAATATCGATCGGTTTGAGTGCCATTTCATAGCTATTCAACGATAGGATCGCTTCACTGAAAGCACTCTCTTTTCGATCGCTTCACTCCTTTCACTTAAATCGATGTTTGCATTCATTTTCGACTTAATTATAATGTCTTTCAAATCAAAATAAAAATATGGATAATTGAAAGTTTAACTCAATTTAAAGACAATGGCCACACAAAAGCCCGTCGAATGGGTATCTTCACTGATCACCCGATTCGAAGAACAGGTTATAAATCTTAAATTACTGATCACTAGTTATAACTTATTATTAAATTTTCGTATTTTATTGTTTTCTCTTTTGTTTTAATTAAATTAAATTTGAATTTAATTAAATGAATGATAACTAAATGGTGTCCCAAACTGTTGCAATTGACAGCTTCCCTGTCGAAGTGGTCCTCAAACAAGTCATTCGCGGATAAATGTCGAACAAAACAAAGAATCGTTGATTAATATAAGTAAATACAAGTTCTCATTAGTCATCTCTGGATTAACTAAAATCTTACATTCAGTCAATGATATGGTCAGTCATTTAATTAACTTTTGATTAGTTTTAATTTTGAATTAATTGAATAAAAAGAGGGCCCAAACTCACGGCCAAATTCAACCCGAGTTCGAGAGGAACTTCTATGAGTCACAACTCATTGTTTTGGATACTCTCGAGAAATGTCTGAGTAGTCAACCAAAAGAGACCACCCGTTTCGATGAAGCCATGAATGTAAAGGCACTGCTTAGAGAGTTGTGTCAGGTATTCATCAAATTCCTCTCCTTCTGAAGGATTTAATTATTTCAGTACTAATGCCTTAAATAATTAAATTTTTAGTTCATTGATATTCCGAATGAGAATCCAATGGCAGCTCAGCTCAAAATTCTTGCCTCAAAAGTATTATTCGCTTTGAGTTTAAATAACTTCAATGCAGTCTTTAGTCGGATATCTGCGAGACTTCAGGAACTGTCCAATAATAATGAGGAAAATCCTGACTTTATAGATATAGAGCTTATCCAACACATAAACGTAGACGTGGGCCGACTCATCAAACTTTTCAGTGAAGTTAACCTCAAATTCCGAAGTCTTCGCAAAAGCGCTCATTTGGTGCTTATGACAAGTCTTGAGAAAGCCATCTGGAATTGGATGGACACATATCCACAAGAGTTTATGGAACTCCAACGGAAACCAAATGAAGAATTGGCTGATTGTTGTGACCGACTCTTTGATTTGTTGGACAATTTTGCTGAAAATAACAACAAACGACGAGCAACTGTATGGCCGCTACAAATCATGCTCTTGGTTCTGTGCCCTAAAATTCTAGAAGAAATAGTGAATGCAGATTCAGGTGCGCCCTGTTCTCCAAAACATATGAGAAAACGACAGTTCATTGATAATGTGAAGAAGGCATTAGTTCCGCACAGTTCCAGCAAACAGTTGACCGAAGCGGCGGCAGTCACTTGTGTTAAACTCTGCAAAGCCTCCACTTATATAAACATTTTGGACTCGAATAATGTGGTGTTCGCTTTAGTCCAATCCGTTATAAATGATCTGAAAATGTTATTATTTAACTCAAAGCCATTCATTAGAAGTCAGTCTAACATCAATCAAGACATCGATCTAATGATCGACTGTTTTGTATCTGTTTTCCGAATTACTCCTCATAATAACGAAGCCCTAAAGGTTACACTTTTCCAACAATTTGTGACCATTT
>JAQGCE010000238.1:0-14703 GCA_034699185.1 Eupelops torulosus
AAAAAATAATTATTTGAAAATTTATTATAAACATAAAAATGAGTTTAAATATAAACGCCTCATATCTTATATATTCTTATATAACACTATTTAAATAAAAAGTAAATTCAGTAAAATTAGAATAAATTTAAATCTGAAACGTAATTCTGATAATTGGGAAGACATGTTGAGGACACCGATAATACTCTTATCCACGACTAACTATCAGTTCTTTCTGAGGGAATAATAATTTGGTTTATGACTAAATTTGTTTGATTTAATCTCTTTCTAATTCGAGATGAATGGGCAAAGTTTGGCTCAATTCAATGGCTATCTTCTCAGAACAGGCGCCTAAAACTCTTCTACTCATAATATCGAGGGGACCTCCTTTTGTATCCATAATAGAGCCACCAGCTTCGGTGACAATAACGGCGGCGGCTGCCATATCCCAGACATGAAGACCAAACTCGAAGTAGGCGTCTGCGAAACCTTCAGCAATATAACAGAAGTTGAGTGCAGCTGATCCCATTGCTCTAATTCCGTGGCACTTCCATCCAACCGCTTCCATATTACGAAAGACTGCGTTTCGCTTTTCTTCATCTCTTTGTGAACCCAATTCACAAATAAGAAGCGCTTCTTTCAAAGAATTGCAGTTTTGTCGGACAGATATCGGTCTTCCGTTACAATAAGCGCCAAAACCTTTTCTGGCGGTATATAGTTTGTTGAGGAATGGACTGTAAATTATTCCCATAACCGGTATTTTATTGACCGTTAGTCCAATGGATACGCAGACAAAAGGAAAGGTATGAACGAAATTCATTGTGCCATCAATTGGATCGATAATCCAAGTGGGGTCTGGAGTTAGGCCTACTTTAGCGCTGGTCTCTTCACCGATAAAACGATAATTAGGAAAATTGCGCTTAAATTCATTGAATAAAAACTGTTCGACCGCTTTGTCTGTTTCGGTGACCAAATCAGCATAACTTTCCTTTTCATTGATTTCTTTGTTCTTTCCGGAAGCGGTGGACATCATTTTACCGGCTTCTATGGCCAGACTCACACCAATTTGTTCGCAGCGCAACAGCTCTTTGTCGTCCATTCCTCCAAACTGTTTGTCTTCAAATACATATATTTTTAATTAAAATTCTCAAATATATCCCTCAACAGTTTAACTCTCAATTGAAGACATTTTTAGAGATAACTAATAGTTTACCACTTATTTTAAATTAAATTATAATTTTAAAAAAAAGACATTAAACCAAATGAATTTCAATCTATTGTTTCTAATCCCAAACCAATTGACACAAATTTAGGATTTAATAAATAATTTGTTTGTTTGGGTTTTTTTATATTTGATTTACCATTTTTTATGTCAAATATTTTAATATATTTAAAACTTACTTACTTTTGAAATATATAAAAATTGTGTTGTTTTATATCAATTAAAATGAATATTTGTTGAAAGTGTTTTAAACTCAATTAATACCAAAATTAATTATTGAATTAAAATTCACATCAATTGAATGAAAAAATATGGTATTAAAGACATGCGCTTAACATGTGATGCATTAAATGTCATTTCCATAACGATTACAACCTTTACGTTAAATACCAATCGATTTTCACTTCAAATTTAGTTATACGTATATTTGATTATCTTATTTGTAAAATATTTGAAATAATCTATTAAAATTTTCCATTAATGCCAATTTCAAGAGAATTTAGATTGCAAATAGATCCTTGATTATTACTTTACCCATGCAAAACTCCCTCAAAATAAATGATCATGCTAATTCTAATCAAAAGTTATGTTCAATTAACAAATATTTCAATGAATAATTATTAATTGCATTTTCTGAATAAAAAAAACAATAATCTAATTTATGAGTAACTAGATTTAACAAGTTATCATAAACTAATCAATGCTCTTATAATAAGAGTCTTATTTCTTAAGAATAGTGAAAGTTCATTATGACCTTGTTTGGAATGTAATTAATATTAAATCTGTTAATTTCTATACTAACTGCAAGAGACCTAAAATTATTAGTTTTGGAAATTTTTATTCATTCATTTGTTTAAAAATTATTTATTTATAAAAGCTTTCCATTGAATGTAAATATAGAACAAGTTTTCAACAATTAATTCTTGCATTCATACCATTAATTTCTATTTAAGTAAGCCATTGACTTTGAAGCTCCGAGGTTCTACAGTAGAAGCAAAAGTCTAAGGATAGATTTTTTTAATCGTTCAGGATTATATTTTAAATATAGCGTTTCGAGTGAATTGAAAGGTACTTTTGGTTATATTATTTGCTTGTCTAAAACTAATTCAGATTTTCCATCCCTGGACTAAATCTATTAATCATCTGGTCCAAATTATGTTCCACTTTATAAGTGATGAAAAATTAATAACAAATATTTTTATTAATATTTACATCAATTCGTTTAAAGAAAAACATTACAATTATTTGGTTTAAAGTTACAAATAAACTAATTGGAGACTAAAGAATGTATTCTTTGTATTCTTACAAATTATTTTGAGTCTAATTTAAGACATTTTAAACAAATATAATTGAATTGAATAATAATTTTTTTCTAATAATTATTTCTAATTTTACGAATAATTCAAATGAATTGATTTTAATTGAAAACTCAATTATTATTATTACTGACACTATTGACAGTCAAAACGAAACACAATTTAAGATACATTTCAATACTTGATTTGATTGGTTTGCCTCAGTTTCGGATATGTATTAAATTTGTTTGAATACATGAGAATCAGAAATCATTATAATTAAAACCACTCTTTGAACCTAAAGAGGTTTGAATTTTATATTCAATAAATGGACGATATTTTTACACTTTTCATGTTTTATATATAAATTTGTGGCCATTTTTCGTAATAATAATAAGATTGTGACCGACTATAACACTAACACTGATTTCCTAATTACAGAATATAATGTATGTCCAATGAGTCAGAATTTTATCAAATATCAGAAACAATTCAAAGTCTGATCGATAGATAAGTTGACGGCAAGAACTGCTTTTTGAACTCTTAATTTTGTTCCTGATAATTGATAGTAAACCCACCAATATTATGATTAAACTGACGGAAAAGCTTAAAAATTATTTCAAAGATTAAATATCACATATTTTTAGAAAGTGTTGAAAATTAATTTGCTCGTTAAGTTTTTAAGTTTATGATCGGCAACTTATCGATAAAAAGCAATAAATCATTAATTTTGATGTCAAGTTCATTGAATTAATATTAAGATTGCACTCTATTTTCAACCGAAGGTTTAATACAAAAATTTGTTTTCTTTAAATATATTTATCAAAAAACAAATTTTCTTAAAAACGCAGAAAAGTTGTCTCAAAAATAAAAGTTGAGACACAACTTGAGAGCAATCGATTGAAGAGATCTCTTTTGAAACAAAATTAAATGACTTTTCTTTCGGTTTGTCTATAATTTCTGTAAATTCTGATCGTTTTTATGTTTAAATTAAATTATTCAAAGTCTCAAAGAAGTTGTTTTCATAATATATTCTGATTTACAGATATTAAACTCAACTATTGCTAAATAATTGAATCAAATATTAATAATAAGATCTAATTTTTATTGCGATCCGAATCGAAGTAATTTAAGTCCAATTATTTATAAAAATTTGAATTTCAATTAATATGTGAACTAAAAATCTATAATTATTTGCGAAAAGGGAGTATTTAAACCAAGCTTTAAAAATTACAGATAAAATCTAACCGGTTTCTAATGGAAATGCTTTTTGGTCCTACTGTTCACATGGTAATACTACATTTTCCTCTTGGAATTAAGTTTAAATCGATTAAAAATTTCCAGAATTACACACAAATCGAATTCGCTTAGAATTTCAAAAAAAAGTAGATTTAAATTCAGTTATTTAAAAAAATTGCAATAAAAATAAAACGAATTATAATGAGATCCTTAAAAATCAATTTTTAGAAAAATTAAAAACACATTATTGATAATGAAATTAAAGAATGGTATCGATATTGTTATACATTTACATCACAACCATTGAGTAAACTAAGTAAGATGATAAATGTATACATCTTTGGAATAAGAGAATTGAGTCAATCAAATAATAATCAATAATTATATAAATAAATGACCCTTTTGTTTAATTTTGTTCATATTTGAGAAAATTTCTTAAAAAATCATTTTTAGAATTTTAGAGTAAGATATGAGAAGGTATTTGCACATCAGTTAATTGATTGATTATTTTACAGAAACAATTGAAAATAAAATCAAAAATTGAATTTTAATTGAATTAATCGCATTTAAATCACAGCCTCTTTTCTAGATTTGACTCTTTGTCCAACACTTGAATTTCATTCAAACCAAGCGATTATTCTCTGAATCTTTAAAACTTTATATATATTTTATGTGAACTAAAATAAGGGAATATAAAAATGTTTAGATATTACTATAGTTTGAATATACATAATATTTATGCTGATTTAGAGGACAACCTATTTTAATGATAAATTATGAACTTTCTTAATGTTATATAATAGAGAACAATATAAAACATATTTACTTATTGTTATTAATATTGGATTTCTGTCAGAACATAATTTTCTGTAATATTAGAAGTATTGCACAAAACCCGTGAATTGGATTCGTTTAAAACAAATTCTTCTAATTTTATCATTTTTTTAAACAATAAACACTTTTATTGAAAGTGATTATAACCTAAAACTTGCCACTGGTCTGGACGTTGACTTTAACTTTAAATTGCCAACCTCATTCATTTTATAAAATTATCTATAAATATGAAGAAATTTTTTAAAGATATTTGTAACTAAATTACTAAATAATATCAGGGGCAAATAATCGATAGTTGATGCACTATTTCATCAATTCTTTGGTGATATTATCTTTGGAAGTATTCATAATAAGAATATTAAGAATTAAACGCGAAATTATTGAGCTCTTGGCCATTGAAAGCTAAATAAATTGAAATAATTGGGCAAATAATTTGGCCAAGCTCCTAATTAAGTTTAATCAGAGCGGTGGGTAATTCAAGGGTTTCTTGTTTGAGGCAATCACTGGTCATTCCATTTCCATTGATTGCAATCAAAGCACTCAAACTGTTCGGTGAATTTGAAAGATTGCAATCTTTTGAACCATTAATAAGAGTCGAATCGTTGCTATACTTCGAGAGATCAGTCGATGAGATCGTAATTCCACTTTTGTTTGATTCGTTTTGACCAAAATGTCCGTTCGATGTATCGTTCATATCATTAAGCTCTTCATCTGTCACAGAATTAGAGGCCGAACAGCTTTTGAATCCATTAGAATTGAAAGGAAGCGCCGATTGGGATAAGTTTTGCTGAATATGTGACGAAACAAAACTCGATAACAACTGGTGCTGAATATGATTGAAATTTGTATGGTGTGCTAATGATTGGCTGTTATATAGCTGTGGCGCTCCACCGTAGTCAATCATTTTTGGAGGCCTACCCCTCGGTCTGGGAGCATCCGATTTATAAATGGATCTCATTTGGTCGAGTGCTGGTGTATTGCATGCATTGCCCCGATTGGACTCTGTTATCTTATTGAAGACTCGCAAATCAACTCCACTGCCATCATCTTTAATCTGATCGGCCAACTCTTTAACAACTCTAAGTCCCTCATCCATTAGGGTTTCCTGAACTAACTGTTTAGTAATATGATTGGCG
Source organism: Eupelops torulosus (assembly GCA_034699185.1). NCBI lineage: Eukaryota > Metazoa > Arthropoda > Arachnida > Sarcoptiformes > Phenopelopidae > Eupelops > Eupelops torulosus. Next base: position 5,706 of record JAQGCE010000238.1, read on the forward strand.
GCCACAGAGTTTCCAGTCTTCTTGGCTAACAGTATTAAAAATACTTCGAATCGTTTAATTTGATTTGATTTCGGGATTAATATGTATTTGAAAGACGACAAAAATTTCAATAATCACTAACTTGGAAGAAGTTTTGAAAAGCCATCCGAAGAGTTTTGCTGTGAGTCTTGATTTGGAGAGTTTTGTTGTGAGTCCTGAGTCACAGATGGAGACGAATCGTTTGAATACAAGGAAAACTGAGAATCTATTCATTCAATTATTTTAGTTAATCTATAAAATCGAACATCATTTTTAAGACAAACCGGTGTCATCCGTATCTATTTTGTCGACATCGAAACGACCAAAACTTCTACTTATTATCCTTAAAAATTAAAAATAAAATAAATTAGAAAACACTTATTCTTTAGATTTGAGAGAATATAAACCCATTATTATAAAGAATTTATGATTATATTAAAGTCAGTGACATCTGATTTATTAGAATATTGTGTTTTACGCACAAATGTCAGAACCTGTGCCGCAAAGTTCACATAATTATGATCAGAGCCTCTGTCAAAGGTTTAGTTTATTAATGCAATGAAAGAAGTGATTAGAAAAGTTAAAAACGGGTGAATTTATGCAAATTAGTTGAGATTATTGTAACGACTTTTCATTCATTGTTTTCGGATTCGTTTGGAGTCGTTTGGGCACAAAATTGCTATTTAAGTGACTTAAACCTAGAAATGACTCCAACTTTATATTGAATTGGAATCAAAACCGATTGGAAATCATGAATATTCAAATTGGATGTGAACTCAGACATAATGAATCTACTAATTTGGTAATCACCAAGGAGCATTTTAATGGGTTTCGTATTGATTAGAAACTTCAAGAAAAAAGAAATTATTTTCAATTCCCTAAATCTTTGGCTATTGATTATCTAATTTTTGAAGATTTTATTAAATAAGATTTGATCAGGCATGCACAAGGTTCTCGATCTTAGGGAGGGGGGAGATCAATTTCCAAAAATTTCAAAATTTAGAGGGGGTATTTTTAGTTCATTTTTAATACTAAATATAGTAAAAATATGCCGCTGCGCGAAGCGCAACACCAAAATTTTCAGAGGTGTGCCTACCAATGCTCGACTTTTTTGGAAATCCTCCTTGTGCATGCCTGAATTTGATTAAATCATAACTTATTTGCCATACTTTTGACTAATGTTTAATATTATTCAATTCATGAATTTAATTCATCAAATAAGTTATTTGCATATATTTTTTCATAACTTTAGACCCTGTTCAAAAATTGGTGACTAAATCCAATTCATAGCACATAAATTGTTGAAAGGAATGTAAACTGACCTTTCATATCTCTTGATATGTCGGGTGAGTTCGCTCTGTTCGTTAATGAGTTGCATTTGTTGAGTAGATATCAGATCTAATTCATTCTGCAATTGATTGACTCTTTGAAAATTGTGCAAATCGTTGGCCTCTTGTATTTGTAATTTAATGTCTTCGTGTTGTGTCCCCAAATTCTTCAACTGATCCACAATTGCTTCCAATCGATCCTTAGATTTGATAATAATAGTTATAATTCTCTCTCATATTTAAAACTTTATTAATTTTAAATTCAGATTTTCTATTGTCAGTAATTAATATTTGTTCTAGTTGAAATCAATTTTGCTAACTTACTATTAAATCACTGATTTATTTCGAATTAAGTCTAAAATGTCTTCAAATTTAAAAAATAAAACAAATAAAAACCTGTTTTCTTTTTCTGTCTTCATCTGAGAAATTGATTTTTGAATCGTTGATAGAGTTGGGACTGGACTCAGTTCGACTTCGTTTGCAACCACTGGCGTCCGAATCATCGTATGTTTTGGTACAGCTTTGAGATCTTTTTCAGAATTCGTATGATATTTGATAAAAATGATTTCATTGATGTTGTCATACCTGGAATGACCCTTTGAATATTGGTATCCACTGTCACGAACTACCTGTCGGGCCAACGGGAACAATTCGTCGCGGCGTGATAGAAGAGCGGGAATATGCTTACAAATCTGAGCGGCCGCCTCATTGACTGACACCTTTTTCAAACATATTATAAGTTATAAAAATATTTTACTGAAAAACTTTGATCCAAAGGTTTTCGACAAAAGAATAAAATTTATATTAATTTCATAATTTAGAGAAGACTTTAATATCAGAGAATTTGGGCTCAAATAAGATAGTTATGAAAATGAAGAGTTTTTCAAAAGTTTTAGATCTAATGGTTAATTGTATTTGGAGTGAAGTGACGCCCACTTCAACTAATCATTTTATAAAACATTGTGGACTCACTTCATGCAACGTAAGCGGCTTTTCAGGCTTTCTCTTGCAATCAAAGCGTCCATAAATTGCCGCATATTTTCGTATTTCATCCATCCGGCGCGGATCGTCCTCAGGCATGTTCATTACGTACTGCACACAAATTAAACAAAAACAGTATAGAAGCCATCAATATATTAGTGCTTAGAGTCTTTTCTTCTCTTTACTCATTTTAATGATTAAATGAGAATATTATAAATTTCTATAGAAATGAGATCTGAATTTCGTGAAGAAGTTTGCTATCAATTAGAGTTATATCACCATAGACAATCACAAATAAAATAGTTTTACTCTTATTTTCCATAATTTCAAATATATTGCATATTTGCACAGATATTAAGTTTTAAACCAAATGATGGCTTTAATCAAGTTATCTAAGAGTGAATTGTTATCGCAATTAATGATGTTTTGCCTCAATTCTAATTTGCATTTATAACTACTTTTTGACTAAAATTGATTTGTTATGACATTGTGTTGGACTCTGTTCTCCTCCGTCACAATCAACTCTAATTTGTGTCTCTAATAAAATAAGCGAATGTCAACTCAATCATGTTGTGCTAACTCTCAACCTGTAGATTCTCTCTTCTGGAAATGAATCATTATTTTAAATTATCATGTCAATTCAAAATCTGAAGGATAAATGCTTTGAAAGATTATTTTCAAAACAACAAAAAATACATTAAAAATTCAATGATTATATTTCTGTCACTTTATTGATATTCATTTAATGACTATTTCTGTTGTTTCGGACAAAAGACAATATATAATGAATTAATTTATTTTTTGTAATGAAAATTCGATCGATTCCTTTAAAGCACAGAATAAAGAGTTGTGTGTGTGTGTGTGTGTGTGTGTGTGTGTGTATTTTGAGGGAATTGTAGTGAAAATTATTTAAATTAGATCGATAGGTAGTGGAAATGTGAGTGAATGGCAGAGCAGTCACAGTAGTGCTTAAATTCTCTATTTCTTTATATCTAACATTAAAAAAGTTGGAGCTTTTAGAGGACTTAAAGGGTTGTCAAACACTATTCACAATACTATATATGGTTCTGTCAATTAGTTTTTGTCCTTATATTTCAAAACTATAGAAGAGAGCGAAGAATTTCAAACGAGAAATGAATTGAATGAAATAACGAATGTATTGCTTGTATGAAACCTAAAATATTTGACTGATGTCAGACTCAAATGAGGGGAGAGTCAAAAATATTGAAAGAAATTCATTATAAAACAAAAATAATCGCGATTTTATGCGTAAAACAGTGAAGGCTTTAAAATAAAATGCATTCTATATATAAATCAATAGAAGTGAAGAACGAGTTATGCGTCAACTGATTCTTGAATAAAAAGCATCAGAACTCTGCTAACAGTGCCGTCACCGCCAACACTACTGACCCAACGCTTATGAGTTGATTTCGATAAGTATACACAAGTGGGAGAGAGAGAGAGAGAGAGAGAGAGAGACCATCAAAGAAGATGTGGAGTAAAAGGATTGATGATGAGCTTCATTTTTATCGTTGCTATTCTATTGCTTGCTTTGATGTGTGTGCATTCATTTGGGAATAATATCTATCAAAATCTAGTTTTGGTGAATAATGTGAATAAATGCCACAATTCTTTTCGCATAACATATTGTTTTAAATTTCAAACTATAGTCACAAATAGTGAGTGAATACATAAAAGAAAATATGAGATAAAGTATCGGTAATTATTGACTTACTTCCAATTCTTTGCTAATTCTTTTTTTATTGTTTCCCAACTGAGGCTTTGGATCCATTGGCGGCAGGTTTTTGACCAATAGTTCCGCCACTTCTGACAGACGTTGTATTTGGCTTTCAACCAAAACGGGTGTCAAAGTTATTGGACTACTCGGCTGACTGTACTCATTGCATATCATTGCCGACGACACCTAAATATTAAAAAATGTCAGAATATATAACTTTATTAACTAATAATATATTAAATTTCTTTTCTTTAATAAAATCAAAACAATGTTATTCATCAAACATAACGAAACAGGATTCAGCCTAAAACCTCCCTGGAGCCGAAAATGCCTCTGAAAAGCTAACCATGGTAATTAAACGCCAATTCCAAGTAAAATGTTAAAAGCCAGGCTTAAACGCGTTTTTATCTTCTTAGCGTTATATAATCTAATTTTAATCGATTTTCATTTGAAAGGGATGCCCTATAGCCTCAGCTCTTTCTTTTCTCCTCAATTTTTCTGGTTTAAAATATTTGAAGAAATTGATCTAGTTACTAGACTCTAGTATTTTTAAAAAAATTAAATCACTTTCTTCTTACAAAATAGATAGCCATTAGATTTAATGTTAGACTTTTCAAAAAAATCTTTTCAGGGATATTTTGAAACTCAAGTGGATTTAATGCTGATTTCCTTGCTTAAGGAATGATACCCTTCCTGGTTTACATTAAAATTGTAAAAATTATTAAACAGGTTTCAATTGTTTTTTAAATTTTATGAATTCTAATGAAATGGAATTCATATCAAAATTAATCTCATATTAGAACTCAAATACTCTGAAAATAAATATTTTAAAACTGAAAATCAATGGCGAGAAACATAAAAAAACAAAAGAATGAATTCGAAGGGGAGAGGGAGGGAGAGGATTGAAAACAAGTCCTATGCGTAGCGAAGGAACGAAATTTTGGTATTTGCGTGTGAGAAAGATTATATTTGGTTGGTAGGGGATGGTAGGGGACAACATTTTACTAAAAGGGTTGAATAAGTAAAGCACTTTTTGGTAAAATACAAGTTGTATGCCTCAGGGCTTTAGCTATGGTTTACAAACGTATATTAGTTTTTTAACTCTACTTTCAGATGAAATTATTTGCTTTAATATAATATTAAAATAATATTTCGTTGAATTGAGAGAACTATTGGGTCTAAAGCCGAAGAAGCCTTTAAATAGCATTAGTGTCTCGGAAACAAAATCTCAATTAAATGACATATGGCTTGACATCAAATAATCATTTGAAGCACAATAACAGCAAATCGAGTGTTACCTCAAATGGTATTTAAAGTAAAATAAATGCGGTTTTATTTATACATTAAACTGCTTTCAGTGACCGATAATTGAGAGCTAAAAATGCTAAAAGTTTTACTTCAAATAAATTATTACTATTTGAAGGATTGAAGAATGAATTTAAGCGACAATTTTAGAAACCATTCACTCATTGAAAAAATGTTTAGAGTTTACTACAAAAGAATTAAAATTTTGATTAAAATGAATGCAAAACCTTTAAACTTGTCGTTTGTATTGAAGCTCTTTTGATGGTTGTGTTAAGTAATAACGGAATAAATGTTTTATATGTTTCGTGGGTTGAGATGAAGACAAAGCAATAAATGAGGAAAAGTTATGTCGAGACTAAACGTTGTGACAGAGACTGACTGACTCTAGGCTCTTTATGCAGACATTTTATTTGCATTTAAGTCTAGTGCAGAATAGCTTAGAGGAGAGTCGAAGTGAGTGTAAAGCCAACTGAGTCTAATTGTATCGGCACTGATTAATCTGGAGATAGTAAAGACAATTCCCAAAAGGTATTACTAACGCCTCATTTAGTTCGAAGCAAAAGAAGTTTAGCGCTTATATAACAACATATGATTTAAAGCGATAGAAACTTTGGCAACACATATAAGTCCAACATTACTGACATAACTGGTCAGACCTCTCCTAATGTTTGCCATAATTTAATAGAACAAAACCAGAGCTAAATTACAAATAAGTGTAATCTGAATACTTGTTAAATACCTGATTCATATATTGCGTCAAATTGCTTTGTGAGGGTATACCCGATGACTGATTTGATGGTGAGATGATAGCTTCCTTTGCACTGTTGGGTGACGGCGTTGAATGAGTGCTATTACAACTCTGTGTAGCCGTTGCGGTGATCGATGGACTGGCCCTCATTGTGACAGGTGAAGTTTGTGATGGGGGCATTGTTAGAGGACTTGGTCTACTGGCCATCGCTGCAGCCAGCTGGTTTAAAAGAGAATGACTTGATGGTGGGGGTAATGGGACCCCACCAGTTGGAAAAGCCGGTACAATCGGTGATTGAAACATAGCTTTCAAATAAATCATATAAATAAGTAAACCATCGCTTGTTTTAGAATTTCAAATCAATTTTGTTATTTGAATAACACTTATAACAACTTATTATTATTATTATGTATTTAAACCCGATTTATGGCTCTTTTCCTTAAACTAACCTAATTTGACACTATTTGACACAATTTATAGATTTATTTATTTAATATTTTAACCAAAATTTTCATCGAATAAAAGATTAATAATTGATTAATAAATCTATTAATTTAAATGATTAACTCAATTAGTTTTTCTAAATAATTGGAAGATCCCGTGCCTCTTATCTACGCGCAAAGAAGTTAATTTAATATATTTTTAATGATATAGCCTTGGATATTCTAAAATTCTGCTCTATAATTTTTACAGTGTCTTTTTGTTATAAATGCCTTAATTTGTGTGTACTAGAACAATTTTATATAATCAATAACTCTTATATTGATTAAAATCTTTTTATTAAAAATAATAGGAAACAAATGCATATAAAGTTGATGCTATATGGCTACAAAGGCAACATGGTCATTTGACTATTTGTACCTGGATTAGTGACCCACTCTTGTAAAGCTTTTTGAAGTCTCCGGACATGTAATGGTTTACTGGCCATTCCGACCAAAGCCATGATCTCAAGAAACTCCTCCTCTCCGGCCTCACATAGTTGTTGGACATCATCGCCTCCTAAACCAAATACAGTCAACACTTAATTGAAAGTAATGTTTCTAATGATCTTTCGGTTAGATTTTGAAATTATATGTCAAATGTCATGTCATTTATGTCACGATATCTGACATTTATTATGTATGACCACATGTATACCTTGACATATGAATGTGTCATAATATGACAGGAGGTTTGCTCGTTGAAGAACTCTATAGAGTTGAAGTTCAGATTCATTTGCGGGCTGTGAAGTCATGGCAACTATGGGCGAAAAAAAATTCCTTTAGTTTTATTCATTATTGGCTTAATTTAAAAGTTTGTTTGAATAAATGTATTTTATGTCGACTAACATATAATAAAGTTATACATTATATTTAAATTTTTATAATAATCTGGTTTCTGCTGAATATGCATTACAAAGAACTCCATTACAGCTCCTCTCCAATTGTTTTTATGCATAAAACTAATGCAAGAATATATGCATCAAATAAAACACTAGAGAAGAGAAGAGAACAGAGAAAGAGAGAGAGAGAGAGAGAGAGAGAGAGAGAGAGAGAGAGAGAGAGAGAGTTGTGCTTTAATGTAGAGTTAGTGAGTGCTATAGCAGAGAGAGAGTGTAGTGTAAGGACAACGGCAGCACTACTAATAACTGTATGGAGTTTTAGTATTTCTATGTGAAGGCAAAGGCAGTCAAAGCAAAAACTATTGCATCGAAAGCAACCCTTGCTTTTAATTGCAGTCTACAAGCGATCGATAGAAGGCATAGAAGGCAAGTGATGAAGAAATAAGAGGAGACTCTGCTGTAAGGGAGAGACACTGAATACCAGTGCGAGAGAGCGTACAATTGCGACAAAAGGAAAGCAAAGGATTGGTCGGATTTATGCACTCCATTGAAAATATGAGTGAACGCAGTCATCATTTCATCAAAAAGTATTAAAAGTAACGCATATTTTATTTCAAGAAAAGCTTCAAAACATTTCAATGAAAAAACATATATTTGTCTCACAATCGGAGCCTTTACTCGGATTTCGAGACTAATCGCGATTCACATATGAAATGCATTTACCATCTCTTTGATGTGTCGCTTACCAGTCCTCTCATCTCCTTTCAGCCCTTTTCTGTTCTTTATTTTCATAAAAGTGAACATTTATTTCAGATAACGAACAGCTTTTTAACAAAAGTAAAAATATTGACCAAAAAAGTTGGGCTTAAAATTGTATTAAAGGGTTATTTTAAGGAATGAACATTTCATTGTCTGTCCTTGAGTTTTGTTATGTGTCATTTCTGCTGCTGGCCTTCCTCACTACCTGTCCCCATACATGTCCGCATAGAAGCAACAACCAGTTGATGGAAGACTGGTTCAACTTTTCTTATTCGTCATTCAATAAGTCAGACATTATTTAATGTAAGGCCAATAGTCTGGTAATGCATTTGCTTTTATACTGAATTTCATTGATTTTTATCTTAGTTTCCAAAAAACATAAGTAATGCAAAACAGGAAGAAATGCATTCACCGCTTATTTCTCTCTCAAACATCCTTTCAAAGTATTAATTCTTCAAAACGACAATATTTTAAACACAATATAGTCTCCAAACTGTTTAGAGAGAGAGAGAGAGAGAGAGAGAGAGAGAGAGAGAGAGAGAGAGAGAGAGATTAATGGAAGGAATAGTTTTAGTGAAATATCAAAATTTAGACAAATATTTAAACAAGTTGTAAGTAACCAGAATTTTAATAAGATAAATTATCTTACACCTTTCACTATAAAACTTACTTATAAAAGAAATGGAAAGAGGAATAGTGAAAGTGTTTCTTTTAGTTTTAGAAAGATTACATTATGAAATTCTATCGACAGAGGTTAGATATTTTCTCTTCAAGGGGTAAAATGCTCTCTCTCTCTCTCT
>JAQGCE010000239.1:0-14682 GCA_034699185.1 Eupelops torulosus
TATTGATATTCTGGCGATAATTCTCAAAAAACCCTTAATTCCGTTCATTTGAATTACATTTGACCATGAGTGTATATATAATTGAATCCACTCTAGAAGTGAATTATTAAAGTCGTTTCAAATAATGGAATAATTGATTTTTAATACTTTATATCTGAAAAGTGAGGAAAATAGCAGAAGTGAGTCAATAAATCAAATAACTGGTCATTTGCCGCCGCCTCCCACCAAACCCAGTGTCCGCTCCAATCGGCGAAACAATCAGTTCTCAAAAAGTGATAATTCTGTTCGACTACCGATCGAAGCATCGAATAATAAAATGAATAATAATATTAATAATATTTGCAATAATTGTAATAATAATCAAAATGAAAGCGAACCACAAATTGAATGTAATTATAAACTTTGAATTCTGTTTTAAAGCTATTTTGACTCTTGGTTTCAAATTTCAGCCGAAACCACGAATTCGAGGAGTTCTTCGCCAGAGGAAGAGCTTTACGATGATTCACCTATCAATTCAATGATTGAAAAGCCTTATGAATATAGAGACAAGAGTTGGTCAGAATTTAATGATAAGAAAAAAGAAATACCTTTGAATTGGGCCGACTATGAAGAACAACATCACCTTTTAGATAATGAAGAGGAAGACGAAGAAGAAGAAGAAATTGTTAACAAAAGTGATTGCTCTGCAGAGGAATATTTGGAAGAATATTTGGAAGACATTTGGACCATAAATGAAGAACAAAGAAGTTATTACATAAATCAGTTTAAAACAATGCAATCAAATCTTAAGGGAATAATTACCGGCAATAAAGCAAAAGACTTCTTCGAAAAGTCCAATCTTCCGATTCTAGAGTTGTCGAGGATTTGGCAGTTGTCTGATGTCGACAAAGACGGAGCGCTGACATTAAAAGAGTTTTGTATTGCAATGCATTTAGTGGTTCTGCGCCGTAATAATGTTGAGCTGCCCTCACACTTGCCTCCCGGTCTTTTCACATCCCTCGCTCCGATTGATACTAAGCCCAAATTTAATATTTCAAGTCTTAAATATTCCAGAAGCGAAGAATTAGTGGCCAATTGTGGCGAACAAGTGTTTAATGCGATTTCGCCGCCGAAATACAACGATCTCATCGAACAACAGACCAAAAATACTGAAACACTTTCGCCTCAAAGTAAACAGTGGACCAAATTTACTGATTCTCCTACCCATCAAATAGTAGTGACTACAACAGTTTCTCCGCCGAGCACTTCTTCAAGTGCCGGTGCACTCCAGCCATTGGCAAACTTTGACTTTAATACCGCTTCAATTGTTAGGGATCCAAAAATCCTGCATCCAGTAGCTCTTCGACTATCACCCGATGGACAGCCCATACGTTATGACAGCAATGAGACAAACAGTCATAGTCTGGATACTACCGTTCAAACCGTAAATGTCACGGATAGTGTTCGGTAGGAATCGATCTCTTTTTAAATGCATTGAAATATAAATATTCATTCAATTAATCAGATCTTCAGCTGTAGTTCAAGGGAAGAAAGATCCGCCTCCACCGCCTCCTCCCAGACCTGAAAGAACTCATGGTCATGCCAGAAGCTCGTCACTTGATCTGAGCAGAGTTATAGTGCGTTCCGGTGTCGCCAATGATCTCATTTCTTCTCATATTCCTTCGTATTTGAAAGTATCGAATTCTGAATACGGATTGACAGCAGCTGTTCCTCAAAAAGGTATTCAATTCTCTAATTTTGAAAAGTTTTCATAACTGAGAAAACTATTTGTTAAACAGAAATTCCAAACCTATCCATAAATCAAAGAAATTTGGGGGCATTTCAGGCCTACAGGAAAAACAGAACCGAAACTAGTCTTAAGAATAATAATATTAATAATTCAACGATCGATACGTTGAAAATCCGATACAAATTACCCCCAGAAGTGCCGGTCCCTGAGTAAGTTCTGATTCATTTCTCTCTATAAATAAAAGAAAAGCTTTAATTTTGATATTGAATTACAGTTCCAGTGCCGACAGCACAGAATTGTGGCAAACGATTAGGTCTTTCCAAGAGTACACTAAAGTCTTAACGAATGTGAATAACGATTTGCTTCGGGAACTGATTAAAGCCAATGAAGAGAAACATTCGCTTGAATTAAGATTATCCCAACTCAGCAATGGATGCAAATTATGATTCGGTTTGACTTTTGGTCTCTTATTTTGTTAACCGTTTTTAATATTATTATTAATCGTGTCTTAAGTATTGTTTAGATATGAGTCAAATGGATATTAATTACTATTTTTTAATAATAAATCAATATTTTTGTCATAAATTATAGCTTTGTTTCGATTGTTCTCTAAATTTATTTATTTTATAATTTTTGGAATTAATTTATTTTTATTTAAACGGAAATATAATTTACAGAAGAATTTGTTTAATAAAACTCTCGATTAGAGCGTAATTTAAAAATCATTTAAAATTTATATTTGATTCGAAAATTTGATTATTTATTTGAATATATATTAATCAGTAGTTTTCACCCAATGTTTAATACTTATAGTATTTATTAATTATTATATATTTTTATAATAAAAATTAAATCCGATTTAAACAGAACTCAATCGAAATGAACCCAAAATTTTATTTCTTTTTCTTTAAATCTTCGAATCTTTTGGTCAAATCGTCGAAATCTATTCCTTCATCTTTTGAGTCATTCGGGTCATCGCTCGGAATGTCCGGTAAATTAGCCGTCGGTACAGACGGTAACTCTGGGAAAGAGTCGTTTGGATTGGGTTGAGTTCGTGGCAATGGTTTTGGTTTTGAGTCATTCGATCGGATCACTGAATCGTAATGAGGTGGGGATCCCGCCTGTCCCAAACCTCCTCTCCCTTGTGTTCCGTTATCGAAATTAAAACCAATTGGTTTATTACTAGAGGCAGCAGGGTAGGGGGCTGAAGGAGGCACTGATGGCAATGGAGGAGGGGGTGAAAAGGCACCAAAACCTCCACCACTACCACAACCTCCTGATGGACCGTTTGGAGGGAATCCATGATTGCGATTATCGGCACTATTTCCCAAATCAATAAGACATTTGTCGTGGTTCGGGTGAAACCCAGGAGCCATCTCTTCAGCGCAATAAACCTCATCCTCGCGAAGAATATCAGCGTCGGGTTCGTACGACACGTTCTGACTTTTGGCAATTTCTGGGATTAAAAACAAATGAATAAATGTATTGTTTTAATGATAATAAAGACGAACCAATTAAGTACTTCTCCACCAATATCTTGGGCGGCGCCTGAACTCCCATTTTGATCATTAATTTCTCGTTGACACTCTTGAGGGCGTTCTCCCGACAGGCCTGTGCATAGGGTTTGCCGTACTTATAAGTCAACAGATCAGATATCACTTTCAACTCCTGAACATCTGCCTGAAGACGAGGTGCGACCCAAATGAGCGATGATATGGCTTCAGACAAACCGTCGTCTAAGGTCTTCATTTGTTGAATGAGTCCAAAGCGGGCCAAAAGCAAATCGCAATACATTTCAACCAATTCCATGGCCTCAACGATATAGTCTTCACGTATGATGTGCTCGACTCTGATCTTTGCCCTCTCATATTTGCCATTAACGATATAATCGGCGATCTCTTTCCTAGATTTCTGAGCCAACTCTGTCTTTTTCTTTTCCAATAGTTTGAGGCGATTAATGGATAATCTTAGGTTAGTCTTAAGTTTTGTATAATTAACACCTGTGCTGACCATTACTTCACAAAAGACAATTCAAATTAAGCAAAAATAAAAATAAAACCAAAAATGAATATAAACTGAAGAAAGCAATCGATTAGTGGACAATAGTTTGACGGAAACTATGATTTTGTGTCAACTTTTGTTAAGTTGTTTACAAAATATTTCATCAAATAATCGCAATCGTTGTTCAAAACGACAATAAAAATGTCAAAATATTTCCCTTAAATTTGTGTTCAATTTATTCGCAAATCAATAGATTTCAGACGAAAGGGAAGCAAAACATATGAAACCCTAAACTCGTAGTAATTGTTTAGTATTTATGAATGAAATTTGAAGTGACATCTGATTGGATCAACTGTTTATCAGTTGTATTAGTCATTTAAAAACCCATTGTTTGTGTTAATCACATGTTTTGTTTGTGAAATAATTTAAATCACCTGAAAATGAATACTCTTTTCTTAAAAAGAACCGCTTCTGAACTTGGAATCAAATATTTGAAACTTAGTTCTTGTAATCGAAACCAAATTATGAACAAAAATATAAGACAATTAAATATTTTCACTAATTATGTGTTTCGATCTCAAAATCTGACCAAATGTTTGTCGCATAACAAATATGAGGCAATCATACGAAGGATCAGTACTTCTCAAGAAATAAACTTATTTATCAATAAATTAAACGATAATTTTGTGGATCAAAAGCGATATAAAAAAGGAAAGAAAGGATCCAAACGTCAGACAAAAGAGGAGTCCAGCGATGAAGAGTCAGATGAAGAAGAAAATGTCGACGAATTTGATCCGGATCTAATTGATGGCAAAGCAATCGGTTATACCGACGCAAACGCAAATTTGGTGTCTTTGCGATTGGATAATGTTTTGAAGGCAGGTCTAAATATGGCCCGAACTCGAGTCGATGAAGCATTTTATAGTAATCTGATTCGAGTCAATGGTGAAAGAGTTTCTAAAAAGAGCACAGAATTGGCCGAAAGCGATGAAATCGATTTGATTAAAGGATTCAATCAGGATAACCAAGATTTGATTGATGTCTCCCGAGTTGTCATTAAGAAAATTGAAGATAAAATAACTTCGAAGGACAGAATTCGGGCCAAACTGAGGAGATTCCGAAGCTTAACGATTGAAAACTACCCGAACGACCCCTACGACGGATTTGTCATCAATATTATAAGAGAGAGCGAAGACACAAAAGATAAAGAATAACTAAAAATCATTAAATTTGATTATAGTTTAGTTTTCAAAATATTTTACAATAAAATAGTAATTATTGAAAAAGTGACTCAAAGTTATATATCACTGGATTCGCTTCAGTTTCGATAAATACATTGGACCGCCATTTGAGGGCAAGAATGGGACCACTTGTGTTCCATATTTAAACGTATTGTTCATTCTGTAGAGTCCTCTCAAAGGTCTCAGTGTTTCCTTGAGATCAGAGACAACAAACACATAATTGGTTTCCTCCCAAATCTTCTTCAGTGCCATATGAATAACGCCATCGTTTTGAATGGGGGACAGACTGCATGTCGAGTATACGAGACTACCGCCAGTTTTTAGTGAAAGCATACCAGCATATAGAATGCTGAGCTGTTCTTCTGGTAGTTTTATTCTTTCCTGAAGTCGTGACGGTTTGAACCAATTGTTGTCGTTCTGAATCACCGAAAGCCTATCATTAGTACAAATGGCATCGATTAGAATCTTGTCATAAGTGTTGGGTTTAACCAATAGTCTGGCGTCAGTTGTATTCGTTTCTATTGTTTTCTGAATACTATTTATTTTTGGAATATAGGACTCGAAAACACCCTTCAGTCGAGTGGTTCGCGACAAAGACTTGTCGTTACAGAAGAGATGCGAAGGCCTTAATGTCAGTGCCATTGTTAAAGCTTTACCGCCCGGAGCCGCACAGTAATCGGCCACTTTTTCATTCTTTTGAATATCAAGCACAAGAACCGGTAGAACAGAGGCTGCGTCCATACAATAATAGTCAAACACTTTGAAGGCTCCACTTCGCTCGGGAGGAGGAAATTGTGTCATAACTCCGCGCGGAAATGTAAAGATCTTCAGTATTTCCGGTATATCCAGTTTGGGTTCTTCGATGTGTTCGACCGGAATATCGACATCTGTTTGATAGAACTGATAATAAGGTATTTCTGTCACCTCTTCTTCTTTATATTTGAGTTCTTCAGTGGGAACGAAATCATTTAAATCGATCTCCATTTTGGCCGCATTTATGAATCCATCGCTTCCGTAGTCTTCCTTTTGGGTCAACATCTCGAGAAAGTCTTCGGCTTCAGTCATAGACGACATTCCACTTCCAAGTTCTCTATCGCTGACATCACTCACGTCACTAACAGTGGACGGATCCACTTCTGATACATCTATTCCTCTTTCTTCGGCTATTTTTGTTATCTTTTTGGCCTTCTTTTCGGCTAAAATCCTCATTCGTCGGTTAAATCTGTCGTATCTCTTGTAATGTCTTTCATAATAACGCCTCAAATCAATGGCACCAATTTGTCTCATTTTGATCTCAATGTCTTCATAATCGGAAAAGACATTAACGACAGCACAGTATTTGTTTTGCGAGAGAAGTCCCAAACGGATGGACTTCCAATCTTTGTCGTAAACTTTTGAATAAAAATTATCGAAATGTTGTAATGCATTCTCTTTTGGATAAACTGTTTGTCGGACTTTGGCCTTAAAATAATAAAACAATTAAGACATAGAAGAAGACATTTTTAAGACATACCCAATGAGTGGTTGATTTGTTTCGACAATTAATTAAAGTATTTTTAAAATTAAATGTGTTTTTAAAAATTCGAGACATTTTTGGTTTCACTTTTAAAGTCCAACCAAAACATTGACGTAATTTATGGACATATCTGTACTTCCAATTCATGCCTTTCCCATATTTTACATCCTTTTCCGTTTAACACACATTAAAAATGGTAAGAATTGTTTAAATTTGATTTTATTTAATCATTTAATTCAGTTATTAGTCATTGATTTATAATAAAGTGGACACCAATTGATTAACAATCAATGTCTTTAAGCTTTCAATTAATTAATTGTTTAATATTTGTTGTATTTTAATTGAAATCTAAAGATGTGTTTTGTGTCCACTTCAGGCTCGCGGACCTAAGAAGCATTTGAAGCGTTTGAATGCACCCAAAGCATGGATGTTAGACAAGTTGTCGGGTGTGTTCGCCCCCCGACCCTCAACGGGTCCACACAAACTCCGGGAATCGCTGCCACTCGTAGTTATGTTGAGAAACAGATTGAAGTATGCTTTGACCCGAAGCGAAGTGACCAAAATAGTAATGCAAAGAACCATTAAAGTCGACGGCAAAGTTAGAACAGATGTGAACTACCCTGCAGGCTTTATGGGTAAGACTATTAACTTTTAAGCCGTAGTTAAGGCCTTGACATCGAAGACACTTTTATTCAGTTCTTCGGAACTTTTTGGTGATTGTGTTCAAAATAAGGCCAAAAGGAAAACATTAATTCTTCGGTCGCTTAATACCGATTAAACTCTTAGGTCTTAAGCATTACCCAAAGATTTGA
The DNA here is from genome assembly GCA_034699185.1 of Eupelops torulosus. NCBI lineage: Eukaryota > Metazoa > Arthropoda > Arachnida > Sarcoptiformes > Phenopelopidae > Eupelops > Eupelops torulosus. The sequence continues at coordinate 7,300 of JAQGCE010000239.1, forward strand.
CATTTATTTGAATTTTGCAGATGTGGTCACTATTGAGAGAACCGGAGACTTCTTCCGATTGTTGTATGACATTAAGGGTCGATACACTCTGCATAAGATCACTGCAGAAGAGGCTAAAGTATTAAATTATTATCTCTTTTATTAGAATTGTCTTTAATTTTGTTTAAACTTTTAGTATAAGTTGTGTCGAGTAAAGAAAGTGTCAACCGGTCCGAAAGGCATTCCCTTTATTGTCACCCATGACGGCAGAACTATTCGATATCCGGATCCACTGATAAAAGTGCACGACTCTATTCGATACGACATCGGCACCGGAAAGATCTTAGACTTCATTAAGTTTGAAACCGGAAACCTTTGTATGGTTACCGGTGGACACAATTTGGGTCGAGTCGGAGTCATCACATCTCGAGAGAGACATCCGGGAAGTTTCGATATCGTGCACGTGAAGGACTCGCAGGGACACACATTCGCCACCCGGTAAAACACCATTCCTTACAATAGTCTAATATTTGTTACCTGTGATGACTAAATGTACACTTTTTGATAATTTAATGATTATTATGATTAGTCTTTCTGATGACTACACTCTTTTACGCCATTTAAGTAATTAGTGGCAAAATTGTGATCCTTTTCTTTGTTTTGAAGGTTGGCCTATATATTCGTAATCGGAAAGGGAACCAAACCTTTCATTTCATTACCCAAAGGAAGAGGAGTCCGATTGACTGTCGCCGAAGAACGCGATAAGAGATTGGCTCAAAAACAATCGCATTAATTATTAAAATATAGAAAATGTTTGGATTGGATATAAAATCAATAAAAACTTTTTGAATGAATTGTAATTCGTTTAAAATTTATGCTTAGTTTTAATGTTTTCACAGAATTGACTAAAAATCACTTCAGTTTTGACACAAAATAAGGTTTCGATTAATTATTATTAAAATAGTTATCGATTTTGTAGTAAACCTCAATCCGACAACACCTCAAAGTCTTCACTAATAAGTTAGGGTTCAAAAGCAGAGTAAGAAATGCTTATAATTTAAGGCACTCCTGTAGGGCTCAACACATATCGGATGCTTTAGAAGCGTATAAACAATTGTGGCCTTAAATAAGCCTTTTCTAAATGAAAAGCAATTCTAGTGTTAACTGATTTTCAAAATTAATGTAAAATAACTTAGAAATCAAATGAAACAAACGCTACAAACAAACAAATCAAGTGACGACTCCACTAATCACTGATCGACGACCGGCTCCTGTGTTTCTTCAGGTTGAGGTATATCCTGAGGTTCAGGTTCGGGCTCAGTTTCGGGTTCTGGATTTGAGTCAGAATTGGAGTCGGCAATGATCTTCTCGGCCATATTGCTGTGATGTAGATTAGTAAGTTCAATTATACTTTCTGGTGACAACTCTTCAAGTCTTTGGTGAAGGAGAGCCCTCTCGTTCTGCATGGCTCGACACAACTTCTCTAAAGTGATAATCTTTTGCAAAGCCTTCAAGTGTTCCGAATCCCGTTTTTGTTTCTAATAATAAATTATTTCAGAGATAAGGATTACAACATAAAAATTGTGATTTATGATCATGATCAAATAAATCTATTCTATCATATAACAGATGGTTAAGAAATAAGCCAGCATAGCTCAGTGGTTAGAGCACTGGTCTTGTAAACCAGGGGTCATGAGTTCAATCCTCATTGTTGGCTACATTTTTTTTAAAACCATTGAATAAAGGTTATAAATCGGCCATAAATTCCAGTTTTTCGATATAAAAGATATATTTGGGAGGATATGGATCGATAGGGGAGTTATTATACTGAATTACCTTAGCCATTTAAGAGGGGATAGAGAAGTGCAGAAAAGTCTCAAAAGAAAATTATTCCGAAAATTGGTTAAAAAACATTTGAAAGCATACCTCATCTGAGAGTTTAAGAAGTGCTTTATTACTTGACTCCCACCGACATTTCCATTGCTGGGTTTCTTTTTCCAATTTCTTGATCTGTTTGGACATCCGTTCCATATCTTTCTTAAAGTTGGCGAACATATCATTACTTTTACTTAAAACTGTCTGAAACTCATCGTATTTATTGGTATAGACTGCGAGCTCTGTTCTGAGTTTGGTCTCCGTCTGAGACATATCAGCGCAACGTTTCTGCAAATCAGCGATCATTTGAATCAATTGTTGTTTTTCTTTAATGAAAATCTGTTTTTCCTGATTTAAAATCATATCTGTTTTGGAGAACTTTGCTTTCATTAGTTGTGTCTCCAAATCCTTTTGTTTGATTATCTTTTCTGTGTGTTTCTCCCAACTCTCGTAGTGACCCATCAATGTCTTGAGCTTCTGAGCCAAGTCTGCGTTCTCTTCCTTCAGTTGAGTGTTTCGTTTTTGATTTTCTCCGATTAATTGCATTATTTCGTTGAGAGTCGACTGAAATTTATTTGCGATTTCGCGACGCTTTTCCTCTTCTTCTTTGATTTTTATAAGACTTTCCTCTTTAATGAACTTATTTTGTCGCTGAAGTTCCCGACAGAGAGACTCGAGTCTCGATTTGGCTAAAACCAGACGATTCTGTTCGGACTGCATCTGATCCTTCTCTTTACTCAATTGATGAGTCATTTTCTCGCTTTGTTTCGATTGTTGGCTAAGAGTTCTATTCTCTTCGGACACTTCTACCAAACAATTGGTTAAATAAGAGATTCTTTCTGCGTCTGAAGTGAGTGCCGACAGCTTTTTGTTAATATTTTCGGCACTCATTCGACTATTTTTCGAGTTATTCTTCGATTGTTTACGACTAGAATTGTTTGAATTCGACTTATTTGATGAATTGGAGTCAGTTTTGCGAATATTAGACGAGTTATCGGCCTTTGGATCAGAATTTGTTTCACTATTGGGAGGGCTTTTACTTTTAGGTGTTTGATCATCAGATTCGGAAGTCCTTTGTTTTGAGTCTTCATTGTCTTTGGCTTCAATACTATTATTGGATTCAATTCTTTTATCATTTGTTTCATTATTAATGTTATTATTAATTTGATGGCAATTATCACTCTTTTCTTCATTCAAATTATCTTTTGATGTCTTATTGAGTCCAGAGATCTCTAATTCGAGTTCTTTTTGTAACTTCAAGAGACTGTTTGTGTCTATTTTGGAAGAGGATTCGAGTCCATCGGCGGTGAGAGTGGTCTGATCGGAGCCATTGTTGACAAACGCATCACGTGATTCAAGCATTTCATTGATTTTGTTGCGGATCTGTTTCGCTCTATCACTGCATAAAGACATCAATTGTTCGCATTTCGAGTCTTTTGTTTCGATCATCTGTTGGACAATCTTCTCGGCAGTGGCCTCATCGGGACTGTCCTCAGCCTCCAGATCCATATTTGTTTCATTCTTTACATTAATATTTGTCTCCATTTATGGTATGGTTTGAAAAGAAGACAAAAATATCAACGATTTTTCAAATTTGGGTTAATATACGAATTATTATTAAAAATTGGTATCAAAATAAACCGAAACAATTTGTTTGATTAGAAAAATCGATTAGTATTTGCGATAATTTCTATTTATTCTCTGATTTTCTATAAAATATTTATTTTGATTTCATTTATAAAAATAGATTCAAAACAAGAGTTTGTTTTCAATAAATTGAGTCAACGATTGCGTAAAGCATTTAATTACAATATATTACGCAAAACATGTGTTTTTGAGTCCCTTTAATGCCTTTTAAACCCAACTTTTCGCACATTTTTCAGTCTTAATTAAATTAAAATTTCTAAAGAATTTAACTAGATTCATCTTTAGGTAATTATGTTTTGCTTGAAAATATAATTATTGGTTATTTATTTTATGAAATCACTTAATGTTAATAAGTTATTTGATTTATTGGAAACAGCTGTGCTAGTTCCTATGTCAGTTAGCTTGAAAAATCTAAGATGGTACTACCATCATGGTAGTAATAACCTTATGCATTTTTCATAAGCAACTTTAGACTATTCAGATAATTTAGTTAATATGTTTTCGCGAAGATTTCTTTCTAATTAGTGAATAGACTAAAAACCCTATCCTTTTATTTGACAGGTATTGACGCCACTGAATTACAAGCATGATACTTTGTGAACAAATTCTTTGATTTTTATCAGGCACATTTAGCACCCTTGAAAGGGGAATTCCATTTGGATATATGATTATTTGATATCAGTTTTCAAAATTAGTTTTGAGTTCATTGAAATTGAATTAAATTAAATTAAATTAAATTAAATTGAATTAAACCCATTTTTAAAGAATATAGCAATCAATGAAATTAATTAATTAATTGATTAAAATTGATTCCAATTATTGGTGATATTTAAAAGCTATATAAATGTCTGCAAATAAGGCATTAAAAGAGTTGGAAATAAATTTAAATTAAGTAAAACTTCATTAAATTAGAGATAATTTAGTAAATAATTTGATGGATTCATCAAATTTATCGTCTAATTAAACTATGAAATTCAAAGTTTATTTACCGATTATTTTAATTTTTGCTTCGAATTAGAGGCAAAAAATCAATTAAAAAGTCGCAAAACTTTATAAATGATCGGAATTTGCAATTATTCAAACATTCCTCCAATATTTAATCAGAAATAGAGGGTCCTGTTTTGATACTAGACATGAATCAAGTAATTTATTCTGGGCTCACATCAAAACTTAATTGAAGTCTCACTGAAAAAGAAGTCTTTCCTTTAATATCACATCTTATGAATGAAAAATTCAATTAAAAAGTCTGACGTGTTTTGAAATAATCAGTTAAAAGGCATCAAAAAATAAAACTCCAAAATCTAATTTGGGGTAAAAAATGTTGAAAATCGGCAAAAAGCTAATGATTTTAATGAGTTTCAATGAAATAATTATAACCTAAAAATAAGAGAAGAAAATCTCATTAAAGATAGTAAAGGAGTCGTACGACTCGTTTGAATGCTATGCAAAAAAAATTAGTGGAAAATTGTGATTAACTGTCAGCTAATCATTCAATGAATCTCTGCTTTTAGTAAAAAGTAGAAAATATTTGCAATGAATTGTATGAATACTGTTCTCATTTTGTTTAAAAGCATCTCATATTTTAGTTGACAAACTTTTTATGAGTAATTATGACCATTAATGGGCCAAATAAGGGATTGTCAGGCAGTAAAAAAGTTAGCAAGCTAATGAACTAGGAGATTATTATCGAAAAACAATAAATACAGTGATTATTATTCTTAATAACTGAACGCAAAGAGGAAAACCTCTTTGAAGATAATAGAAGTAATTCTCCGGAATTTTTGAGTTATTTGTAATACTTGGAATTGAGACAGGAATTTGTCATAAAGAAGATAATTAATCCTGCTCATGGTTGCTTTTTCGGTAACTCTTGGAGATTATTTTTTAAAACAAAGCCACAACAAACGCATGCGTTTTGATCTGATCCATCATATTATGAATCATATTATTAGTGTTCAAAATATCCATCGACTTCTCAATCATTACATAATTCTTCTTCTCATATGTTTTTGACTGAAAACAAAAAAATATTTTTCTAATCATTTGATTATAGCTTTGAAATTGTATACAAAAATCTAGTGAGTAATGGGTTCTTACGCCACAAAGTTTAATATCTGCCAAAGTGTTCCGATTGGGTCTACCACTGGTGCACATCATATCAAAAGGTTTTTTAAATTTCAGTACATTTTTGATTAGATTATAAATGGTTTCGCATATTTTTGTCACTAATTTTATTTCTTTAAACATTTTGATTCGCAAAAGCGAATGATTTATTTGAATTCACTTTTTCCTCGCTATCATTCAATTCTCTTATCAATAATTTATTGCAAATTTATTTTAAAACCACAAAAAAACAATTCCGAAAACTACAGTAAAGACCGGTTTCTCTCAACCTCTACCTATAGTTTAGTTGGTCTATAATTAATTAAAAATACCAACCGTCAAAACTTATTAGCGTAACACTAATTTATAGAAAAAATTACCAGTGTTATTTCAAATGTTATCATGGTGAAAGTGGGCTAAATTACTTGTTTAATTCCTAAGTCAAATTAATTCATAAATAGTCATGAAATCAGATAATGTTTCCCAAAGAAACTATTCTCGAGTTCTTCTAAGAAAACTTTTCCAAAATTTGAGCTGATCCAGCATGGTGATCCCTGTTTTAATTATATTATTCATAATTTAAAATTAATAATTTAATTTTTTTTATTGATTTTTAAAACTTTTTAATTGGATTAGAGTTTATATTAATGTGATTTGACTGTAAATGTAGTGAAAAGCCAACTATCAAGATTTTGCTGCTGGGTTTGGACAATGCGGGAAAGACAACCACTGCCTTACATCTCATCGGAGGTAAAGTAATTTAAGATTTGACTCACATTTAAATTATCTCTTCTATAAATTAAAGTCCATTTGTGCTAAAGTGCTATAAATATTTTTATTCATTTTGAAGATTCTTTGGAAGATATAATACCAACCATTGGTTTCTCAAACTTAGAAATGAAAAAATATGAAAAATATAAAGTAGTTATGTATGACTTGGGCGGAGGCGCCAGAATCAGATCCATTTGGAAAAATTATTTTGCATTAATTCATGGAATCATTTTTGTTATCGACTCATCCGATATCAGTAGAGTTCTCGAAGTTAAAGATGTCATCGAGGAAGTGGTATCTAATGATAAGATCGCTGGAAAGCCTATTCTCGTGTTTGTATATTCTCTTATTCACGCACTCAATGCTCAGTTGTGTCTCTCCTTAGGAATTATCTGAGAAAAAGCACAGATATATCTCACAGTTGTGTTATCTTAAGTTTGCATTTCTTTTATCGACTTTCTATCTATAGATTAGTTTTGTATCAAATATTGCTGTGAATTATAAATATTGAAAATTTAAATTTTCTCAGAATTTTTCAGTTCAAAAGTCATTTATATTTATTAGCTCCTCATATAGTGGAGTGTCCACCACTTTCACCGGAAAGGCACTCCATTTATACAATACTTAAGATTGTTTTGTATAAATAGAGTCTATTTATATTTAAGAACATATATAAGCAGAGCCACGATTTGGTCGTAACTTAAAAACACACGCAAAAAAATAAATATAAAATAAGGTACAAAAAACACAAATTTTAAAGGATCAGGAATTTTTACATGAAATCAATAGAGTTTGTCAAGCTAAACTCAAAAATGTAAAAATAATTTACATATGTCTTATGGTTCAGCCGCTAGAGGGCGTCAAAGTTTAGAATTTAAAGTTATAAATAAAAGCCAATGCTACATGGATTCTGACTAAATAAAGCATGCTGAAACGATTGGTGAAGGTTAAAATGTTATATCATTCATAGTTTTTGAGATAGAGCATGTTTTTTCTTTGAACTTCTAA